>JAECWI010000826.1:0-282500 GCA_018150345.1 Drosophila equinoxialis
GTAAAACTATGGCCAAATATTTGAATATTGAATGCTGTTAATATTTGGGGGATTTATATAGCCCATTGATAAATTTTCATCTAGATGGTTTTGCCCTTAGACTTGCATGTGATTCTGAAGCTTTTGCTCTAAAACTCTCCACAATTGTGGAATTGTGCGATATGAAATGAATTTCGGACTCATGCCTCGAGCACTTAGCACATAATTAGATTGAGTTGTGTTTAGCGTGTATGTTTACGTGTGTGTGTGTGTGGGTGTGGTGTAGGCGAGACATAGGCAAAGTAGATGCCTGCTAAACGTCAATTAAGCGTTGCTCTTGTACGTTTATCTCATATTGCGTTCAACTGGCATATTGAATATTTGCGCAGTTGGGCTGCTTCTGTGATTTTCAGTCCCCTTTCCATTCTGTATATTCCTAACTGTTAGTCAGAGAATGATTTTGGGCTAATGAGTTTATGTTTGTGGCGTTACAATGTGGGCGATTTGTCGATTTTTGCGGCAATTTTTCGTAGCATGGGAACGTAAGTCTATTTTACAGAGTTTGTTTTGTGCCTCTGACGCATTTTCGCCCAGACATCCAACAGGAACTAAAAACTGAACCATAATATCTAATCCGTGAATAATCTTGTGAACTGTTGAGTACAATGAAAATTTGTCGCTGCAAAAACATCAACATTTCTCTGTGCTGATGGCAAATACACACGAAATTGCTATTAATATATGGTAATATTTATTTAATATAACCTCGTCAAACTTTGATTTCTGCAAAAAGTTTGGTATTTACAAAATTCTCCTTTCCATCGTTGCTGTTACCAGATCCATTCTGTTTTGGTATGCTAATATGTAAGCCCATTTCCTTCCATATTCTTTGCTGAATTTCCTTCTTCCGCGATAACATTTTATTTTTATTATCGCCTTTTACATGCATAGTTTTAATGTCGATTCGATATGATATGTTTAAAACAAATTCCATAAACCTAATCCGGGAGTGCAACGGATCAACGCCGTATTTCAAGGAATCAGGTTTAGGTTTAAAAATTTTAGAATTGAAGTCATTGATGTGCACAAGAGTTTTTGGATTTATACCACATATTGGACGACATTGCGTAGACTTTGTATTTGTTAAAACATTAAGTACCTTGCCGTCAATCTATATATGTTTTGAAATTTATAGAAATGTTTCAGCTTTGTGATTTAAAAGTTTCCAATTCTGCTACTTGCATATCAAAAATGTGCTTTTCTGCTCGGATTTCTGCAAAGCTTTCCTTAGAGCATTTAATTTTTATCGGTCTGTTCATACAAATTAAACGATTTAAAGAATCCACTAATCTCATTGGAATCATAGTTGCTACGAATAGAGAACTGTCGGAAGAATCCGGTACATCCAAATCAAATTTCTGCTTATAGGAACATTTACCGGTCGACCCATCAAATCTATAGCAAGCAATAAGTGTGCACTCTGTAACATTTTCCATTTGTTGCAAAACTTCCTTTTGTAAAATTAATATTCGTTCAGCCGTATGGCTTAACCTGCAAAAGAAACCTTTGCCACCGTTTCTGTAATTTGCATTCCTGTTGGTCTAAACAGCATTTTCGTTTTTTGTATCAACCATCATAATCAGGATATATGTCGTGCTGCATTTTTTGTATAAAAGCGGGAAAATAGGGAAATAAGATTGTTACTATATAAAACTAGACATTTAAGTTAGTTGCTATTTTCAGTTGGCTGCTCTGGCCTGCTCTTCATATAGAAATACTTCACAGAATACGATTAAAATTGTTATGATTTTAGTACAAATATCGGCAAGCGTGCTGTAGCGTACAAGTGCATTTTTTGTATAAAAGGGGGAAAATAGGGAAATAAGATTGTTACTATATAAAACTAGACATTTAAGTTAGTAACTTGCTATTTTGAGTTGCCTGCTCCGGCCTGCTCTTCATTTAGAAATACTTCACAGAATACGATTAAAATTGTTATGATTTTAGTACAAACACAACCAACAACGACACTGGACAATAACATTAACACAAATATTTATGTATTTTTGCGATAAAGTATATATTATACATACCTTGATGTTTATTTTCCATACTTAATACATTTAACTGGATAAAAACTTACGGACACTGATTGATTGCCAAAGAAGTAAAGTTTTCGCAGTGATTTTTACAATCAAAAGCTGGTTGCCATAAGCTGACTTTGAGAGGTTGCCACATAAAGAGAGTTACCACCCAGTGAAAAAAATTTTTTTAAAGCTCACTGATGTTTACTATTAATAAATAAAAATATTTTTTTGATATTCTACTGTAAATTTTTTGACTTTATGCCTTAATGCATTGGACAGGGTTCAAAGATGGAGCTTTATATTTATTTTATCCTATCATTATTAATTTCTTACATTAAATTTAACATTTTTTAATTTAACATAAAACATAAAACAATTTCAACATTTGTTTCTATTAACTACACAAAAGTTTTTAAACTCAGGTGGAAAAAATGAATGGTCAATAAACTTAATACATCTAATTCTAAACATTTTATAATGTATTTTATTAAAAATACTTAAATATTAAATAAAATAAAAACTTAAAAGCAACAAAAGTAGAAATCGTTATAAAGTACATATGTGTTTTAATTTTTATCTGCTCAATAACCACAAAATAATCATTTAAGTAGATTTAGTCATGCATTAAAATATTTGTTTGACATTGAAAATCATTAAATAAACTAGTCAAGCTTAGAAATCATTATTATTTATTATATTATTTATTATATTTATTATATTATTTATTATATTAGTAAAAAATTTAACTGATCCTATCAACATATTATTATTAAACGGTCTTCATGTTTCATTGATGATGACATTTAGGTGGGCTTCTATATAAATGACACAAATACCTAACAAATGTCGTAAACCGATTCCGGAATCTAAGCTAAGCAGAATAGGTCACTGAATAAAGATGTTGTTCAACTCCAATATTCTTCTGGCTCATATTTTTAGTTCCCGACGTAAATTAAAAAACAAAAAAAAAAACAGTTTCCAGTTAATATTTTAAAATTGTATTAATAGATTGAATGAGTTCAAGAGTTTTTCGGAATTTTCAATATTGTTACATCAAAGCTGTGAATCGAACCTTTAAATACATTTCAGTTAGAATTAATACATTTGAAAAACCAATCTATGAAGTTACGGTAAGCCATCCAATCCGATTTTTCTTGTTTCTGGAACATAGTATTTTTAATCAAAAATGTCCTTTTAAACAAATCAAGTAATCGATCAAGTAATATTTTGTTTTTTCCAGCATGATTTTATTGTGGACAAACTTGATATTGGAACGCGCGAATGTTCAAGTATTTTAAGGGTTTGCTGGTCTTATTATTCAATATATTTTACCTGGGCCGCGGGACGACGCTACTAACACGACACTGACTACCGAAATGACTTAAAAGGCTAGCAGCCTGAAGTATTGAAACACAACATGGAATGTGATAAGGAATGTTTGGTCACACCACCTGACCACAGATTGCCTAAGCAATACACCCACAAACAAGTCATAAATGCCATTTTGAGAACTTCCGAAAAGGAAAACTAAACACACTTAAACACATGTGGTTAGTGTGGATAAAAATGGAAAAGTTTCCAACTGCAGCATAAATTAAACCGCTCATGAATAATAACACAGTGCAACAAATTGTAGGTTGTTGAAATCAAACCGTACCGGACCTCTTTTTCTGATAGTACATCTATTAAACAGCAAAACCCTATTTGGGTTTTTCAAAGTTAGCTCGATTTTTTTTTAGGGAGTTGAAATTTTCCATTTGGAGATTAATTATACCATACACCCATATGGTGAAATGGTATATTAAAGTCGCCAAAATGTATGTAACAGGCAGAAGGATAAAGTATATATATTTTTGATCAGTATCAACAGCCGAGTCGATATAGCTATGTCCGTCTGTCCGTCCGTCCGTCTGTCCGTCCGTCCGTCTGTCCGTTTCTGTCCGACCGTATGAACGCCTAGATCTCGAAGACTATAAGAGATAGAGGCACCAAATTTGGAATGTAGGCTCGTGTTGTATGTAGAGTGATCAAGTTTATTTTAAATTTTTGCCACGACCATTTCCACCCCCGAAATTTGAAAAACTCGATTATCTCCCGTAATTTTTTACCTTGTGCAATCGAATTTGGCACACTTAAATTTGATAGTAATACCCAGCAAAATACCAAATTTGATCAAAATCGGACAAAAAATAGCTGAGTTATGCATATAAAAGTTTTTCCATAAGGCCGGTGATGGCCGTTGGCGGGTGGGGGCGCTAGGGTGCTATGCATAAGTGCGCGAGATATTAAGATATGCTTGTAAAAAGCATGTGATCAGAATTTTTTAAAATAGTCAAATGCATTAGTTATTACAAATTTGAAATATTTCTTTTACTGGTGTATGGTATACATAAGTCGGCGAGACGACTTACTTACTTTATTTGAAATATTTTTAATTTATAACTATTTTTTGTGAGAATCATAATTGTTAAAATAATTTAAAAAGATTATTTTAATTATTTCCAATAAGAAAAAAATTTGTAATGATTTACATTTAAGTTTCAAGATTCCTGTATGTTCATGAACGCAAGGCATTTGAACGAAAAGTTTGAATTATAAAGCTAAAGTAGACAAAAAATTACTGTCGTAAAATTCAGTGCCCTTAGTTTAAAGTTCTGCTACTGTGGAGGTTTTACCCCGATGAGTCACTAGTAATCATAATTTAACATTTATTATTCTCACAAAAAAATATTTATAAATTTAAAATATTTCAAAAACTTCTTGGGCCTTGGTAAACATGGCTGCTACGAGTTTGTTTACCCCTCCAAGTTGTTTTCCCTATTGCCGTCGAAAAGAAAAAAAAGTTTTATACAAAATGTCTGATGTTCGCGAACAAACAGACCTCAAGTTTAGACTGAAGCAGTCCGGCATATGTAGCATGAAATTTTATCGTTTGTTTAAATATGACTGCAACATAACTAATTTTTCCGGTTTCTATAAATTTTATAAATATTTATGACAAAAAATAAATATTAATAAACATTTTTTTAAAACAGTAGCTAAGAAATGTTATTGAGAAAAGTCAATGTTTGTATCGGAGCTATATGATATAGTTCTGATCCGGCTGAATATGAAATATACAATCTGTGCAGTATATACAAGACTACATGCAAAATTTCATCTGTGTATGTATGTATGTATGTACATAGCTCTTGCGGTCTAGAACGAGTTTGCGTTGATCCAGACGGACGGACGGACATGGCTACTTGAACTCGTCTCGTCGTACTGATCAAGAAATTATATGTATACTTTAAATACTCGAAGATGCTTCTTTCCTCCTTGCACACTTCTGACCAAAATTAATATATGTACCATTTTTGCAAGGGTATAAAAAAGGCTTAATTGTAATTTTTCCGAAAACTGTAGGTAAAAAAGACACTTTGGGTTATATAACATTCATAAAATAAATTTATTTAAGCTTGCACAATATTTCTACACGAAATAAAGATGATTTAAGTCGAATGCATGACAAACAAAAAATTAACCTCCAAATGCAAAATTTCAACTCGCTAAAAAAAAAAAATCGAGCTAACTTTGAAAAACCCAAATAGGGTTTTGCTATTCAATAGATGTATTATCAGAAAAAAAGGTCCGGTGCGGTTTGATTTTTGGTGTTGCACAGTGTAATTTAAGACAGTCGTTGGCATCGGGAGAAATTGGTTTACCGGGCTCGAGGGTATAGGGGGATGTGGTCCACAACTGTGGCAAAAACCATAAGTCACTTGACTAGATTTTTCCCCCTTAAACTAACTAGGGATCTTCTTGCCAACGAGATCAACATTTTGCTTAAATGACTAAATATAAGCAACATGGGCTTCTGCCTGTTTGTGTCGCAAAAAGCCAACTAAATATTATAGCCGTTATCATTATATCATGTGCAGTGGCACGCCCACAAAGTCGCCCAGACTCCCACATGACCGCCACAAAGACAAACACAAACACGTTGATCATAAGCAGTGTTGTGCTTAAAAATTGCAAATGCATGGCACTTTAGTGCAGAAGGCAACGTCGACAGCAGCTCTCCTGCTCACTTAGACAGTCAGACAACCAGCACACTTACACACACATATGGTCACATGGATCCGCCAGGACAAATTTTCGTGTCTAAGCAATGTTGTTTATGTTTTATGGTTGTTGTTGCTTTTGTTGGTTTTTGTGTGAGCGATTTTCACTAAACTACGAGTAGAAGTGCACACTTGTCTGCATCCAAAATGCCATACAGAATGAGTAAGACAGAGTGAGAGAGAGGGGAAGAGAGCTAGGAAAGGTCTCAGCTTTTAATGCTTTGCTTGGCTGTGCCTTTGCAGTAACCTCATATAAACACACCTCTCACCTAACACCAGGAGCCCCCACTGTACTCTTTTTTACCCATATTCTGGTCGTGTGTGCATTAATTTGAATTTAGTTTCTGGTCTCGCTTTTCAGTTGCCTTTTATTTCGGTTCAGTTTGGGCTAGCCAATTTAATGGCATAATATTAGTTTTGTCTGCAGCTGGAATATGGCATAAGGAGAATTATAAATATGTAAGTGTATTTGGGAGGCATAATAAAAATTGTCAGACATTTTTAGTGGCCTGTAATAGAAGCAAAGTAATTGAATTAGTTCAATAGTTTTAGGGGAAGATTATTAATAAAATAATTAAACAGTTATTAAGAGCTCCATGTAAATTTAAATTCTGAGCAATCTCAGATTTAGACAAAAACCTGGCTTTAGAGATTTTCTAACTATTCTTACTACTTTTTATTTACTATTAAATTGAATTTTAATTTAAGATAAATCTTAATCTTAGTGTGAAAAATGTATATGTATATGTGTTACACTGACTGATCTGAAAAGATGAAACATTGCCGTTTTAAGTATGCAAAATCGGTTCATAAATTCCCATTTTAAGATATGTCAAGACATTTTGAAAAATTATTTTCAAAGTTAATATTCTCTTATACGAGACTTAATGATTTGTTGAAAACAATCAATATAATTTTTCCTTATTTCAAAACTTTATATCAGCTTATTAAATAACATTTGCATTATAATGTCAAATAAGTAATTTTTTATAGTGAATATATATAAATTGGTTTTAGTTTAAAAAAACAGACTTGTCCCATGCTTAAAGTAAAATATAAAACTTTAAGTTTAGTTTCTTTCCAGTCAATATACATAGCTTACATCGCTAACTAATCGTTTGTTCATAAATACATTTTATTTATTAGATTGAAATATGTAAATTTCTTGGCTTTATGCTTTATTTTTTGTTGCAGTTTTAAATTACTCCGCTGACTTTAAATTTTCAGGCAACGTGGCAACGATGGCATCAACAAAGAGTGGGAGGAAAAACGTGTGAAAAAAAGAAACGCATAAAACAATGCGGTGACGCATTGTCGTAGTTTCTGTATGTCCCTTCGCACATTCGTCTTAGCTCGCGGCATTAACTTCTGCTTCGATAAATAAACAAGTTAGCTACATAAGACCTAAATTGTTGTTGCAGTTGTTATTGTTTCTATTGTTGTTGGACGAGCGTCGAGTTGTAAGTGTGTGCAAAAAATTTATAGTGGGTGTACCTTTCGTTCATCGTATCCCTTGCTCTCTCTCTCTCTCTTACCCTTTCTGATCTAACCCTACCTTAACTAGTTCGTTACAAAAATTCATATAAAGTATACGCTACGTATGCGCATTTCAAGCATGAAACTCTTTTCTGCACGATGCACAACGTTGACGATGACGATGACGTTGACAACGATGCTGCTGCTGCTCTGCCCTACGAGTGCGTTGGCATAATAATGAACATATAAATGTTTATGTTAAATTAAATTGAATGCAAAAAGGCGGAAATATTCAAAAATGTTGCGAATGCTTTGCGCCTTGTTAGCTACGAAGAAAATGTGCATGAAAATACAAAATACAAAACACTTCAGTTGCTTTAGCGCCCACTGGCGACAATTTAAGATGGCAGAAGGGCACGATTAGGAAGGGGGTACTCCCCTGTTTAGGAATATGTACAACCGTTGTATACATACATACATCTTATACCATACCATTCCACCATTATTGCAAAACCCATTTGACGTTCGATATTTTTGGTACGGATGCTAGCTGCAACTATAGAACACAAACCAGGCTAATAGGATGCACTTTGAGAGTTGCCACCTCTACTCTTATCTCCTCTAAACCCTGGATTCAATAGTCCACCCAATGTATGTAGCACTAACACTACCACGCCCACTTTTGACATGCCACTAAGCCAGGGCACTTTATGCCACGCACCCAATATACTACTACTATGTGTAAAAGAATCCATGTATGTGTGCATGTGTGGAGCAGTAAAAAATTTTATAAATTGAAATCACTTAAGTAACTTGATGATGCCTGGCAACTTACTAAAAACGAGCACTTGTTGTTGTCTTGCCTTATTTCTCCTTATCCCATTCATTCGCTTACTAACTCAATGGTTAAGCAAAATGTGCATTAAATTTAAATTTAATACAATTTACTGCCGCTAAGTGATGCAACTTAAACGATAAAACGTTTTCCGCACCACCGCAGCAAACGATCCGATGCCGGGTTTGTCGGGGTTTTTACTGCACTCCGCCAGTGTCAGCGCTTCGTGAACCTCCGAAGGGAAAAGCGGCTCCGGGTGGTGCTTATTAATAAGTACTGTCCCAATTGCCTGGCACACCAGGACTCCTCCTCCTTAGCCCGGCGTCGTAGCCAGTCACCCTCCCCCGGACGTGCTGCACCACCGCCACAACCCCCTTCCCGATCATCTTCCGACCGCTCCGCTTCTACAGAGGGCGCACCCGAGATCGCTCTCTCCTCCCCTGCTTCACGCCAGGACGACGACTGTCTTGCCAACAGCAGTCCTCCGGCAAGGAAATTCTCTACCCTGATCCTGGCCGACCCCAATTTCTATCGGTCGGCGTCGGTGTCCGTGGTGCTCGGGGCAAACCTCTATCGTGAGGTCATCCAACCAGGCTGTGTGCCAGATCATAGCGGTACTCCCGCAGCCCAGAGCACAGTGTTCGGATGGGTCGTCTCCGGCTCCTGTGGAATTTAGGCGCTCCAGGACGATGCTGTCCCCCATCCTATATATGCCCACGGTGGCAATTGCAACATGTTTCAAAGGGGGCGGTATGTTTACGCCACCGGGTGAAAAGCAGTGAGCGGCGAAGAGCAGTGAAGTGTGAGGAGGGTTTTCTGATCCTCGGCGTCTACGGTCAGTCTAAGGGGGGGTTGTTTTCCTTCTGGGGTCCCCCTTTTTTTTTTTTCGAGTTTTTTCCCTTTTTTTTTTTATCCTTAAATTACTAACCTTTTATGGCTAAAAAAAAAAAATTTATAACTAATTTTGTGACTTTTCCACTTTACATTTGCACCATTAAAATTCATTCGGAATCATTTACTTTATTGAAGTTTCAGTATAGGATATTTTAATAACGTTTTTATTAAATTCAATGGCAAAAGAATGTTGACGAAAATGAAATTCAAACGGGTATATTAATAAGCACTGCGAATTTATTTATAACAATGCCAAAAATTGTTGAAATATTCGAAAATATATAATCGTAACCCGTGGTTCACTTCAATGCCATTGAATTTTTCGCCTTGCCTTTATAATAAAACATTCAAGTGTTAGAAATATGTACAATTAATATGAAATTGATTGGCTGATTAAACTCACACACACATGCAACCATAGAGTAAAAGAGAGAGTGAGGGGGTAGAGATGAATTGCATAAAAAATTATATAGAATTCGATTTCCCAAAGGGTTTGGCGCCTTTATTATTGTTGTTAATGTTTCTGGCCTTGACGAGCGGTAAACTGTTTTTTTCCGTTCACATTGATTTGCTGCAGAAATAAGGCAAATAGCGCAACAAATTTAAGCCAAAAAAAAGGCAGAATTACACACACTCACACTCAGACCCACACACATATGCAAGCAAACAAATACCTTTTTGGTTAGAGTTTATTTATGACAATAGGCAGGACGAGCAGCAACAGCAAAAAAATTCAACAACAGAATGTTTTGAATATTATTTCTAAGGCAAAGCGAAAGGCAAATACAAACATGCGCACGCACTCATACACATATAGACATCAAAAACATCGCATTCGCTTGTCTTTTTTTTTAATATTTTTTGCATTTTCAATATTTTTATTTATTGTCTAACTATAAAGATGAATTGTTGGGTATACATATTCAGACCAAAATATATGTCACCAATATGAAAACAAAGTGAAAATGTTTTTATTCTTCTCTGTGCAAAATCTTTAGAAACTGTAATATTCCAATAAAAACTAAATCACCTATCAAGCTCAGTTCAAGTATTTTAGTAAACTATCAAAATTGTCTGACTAATTGACCCATAGATTCTCATCCAAAAATAATCATTAGGAATAAATCAATCAACCAACATCTTTATGCTTGATTTATAATAAAATTACGGTAATAGGATCCATCGCTGTCTCAAAAGAAAGATATAATGTAAGAACTTGATTCTTGATTCAAATATTTAGCAACAATCTCTTTTAATTTATATTGTTAAAAGGTTTAATTAAGCCTAGGCATATAGGCTTAGGTGCATGATATCATCCAATTGCTTTAATATATTTTGACATAGTCAATAAAAAGTATAAATTCAACAAAATACTTCTAAACTGTTTAATAATATTAAGGGCTGGTTAAAACTTTAGTAACGTTATATTTAACTGGTTTCGAAGATCCTTCCCTAGCCTACAGCTATCACCCTGATCGATTTTAGGTGTGTCCCCTTGATAATAACTTTCTTTCACTATTACCCTTTTCTTTTTATAAATTTAATTGTGCTGCTCATTAATGGCGCGTCGTCTACCGCTCAGCCAAGACCGAAGCCGCCGGAAACGTGTTGATTTCCATAAAACATATTTGTGTCGTACACATACATATACACTGACAGATACAGATACAAATATGTATATACGTACATATACGAACCAACAAGTAATATACATTTCGATAAATGTATGCCATCCAGAGAAGAAATCTTTACAGATAATATTTCGTTTTTGTTTCATTTTCTTGCATGAAAGGGGAACGTGGAAAAATATTTTCCCACGCAAATTTATGAGTTTCAATTTAAATTTATAACTTGATTGTCACGTTTTTTTGGGTTTGGTCTTGGCTGGTTTTTCTTTTTTTTTTTTCGGGGGAGTGAACGAATGGTTATATGAATGGAAAATGGGAAGGGTTTTCTCTTTACGAGAGCAAACAATCATTTGAGCATAAGACCATAAATCTATATGCCAATAAGATGGGGATTTCCACAGCAAAGTAATAATGTATGTACATATATAGTATATAAATACATATATGTAGAAGGGCTGAGTCCACTGGACCAAAATAAAATACTCTTCACGCCTCTTTGCTTTTTATGTATCTTAGCTTATCATATTTATTTTATTATTAACAAACGAAAAGAAACCATCTTATTGAACACTTTTAGTTTACGAGACCAACACAACCTCTTCGTTCAGCAACTCGAGCCTCTCTCCTCTCTCGATTAATCACCTATCGATATCTATCCAACCAATATCGTTATCGGCATTCTGATACCATTAGGGGTTGTCACGCAATCCTACATTCGGCCATTCTACAGCCTCATTCGTCCCGAATGATGGATTCCACATCTTCATGTACTCCGCTATTGGTCCTATTTGGGCCCTCACCATCCTCAATCTTCTCCACTGAGTATCTACCATGTCTTAACTTCGTAACAATTTTATACGGCCCTAGATAATTCTTCTTTAGCTTCAGCCCTGTTCCAAACTGGGTACGCTTTATAGCAACCACATCGCCCACTTCGTATTCTGTTTCGGACTTTCTGAACTTGTTATATGACTTACGATTTTCTTCCTGTATTTTTGCTATATTATCTTTTGCTAATCTACGGATTTCATCTTTCTCCCGTTGCAACTCTATACATAATTTTTCCTCTGACTTAGACTTTAAACCTTGCTTAGTTATTGTTCTCATTTCGTCTTTCGTTTCTTCGGACATTAAACAACGAGTCATCTTCAAAGCATCTGTATGTTTTATCTTAGTTCCAGGTCGATGTTTGATCTCAAAATCGTGGTCTTCAATGTTGCGTCGTATTATCTTCGGATTTGGCTTTCTATTATCGCAGCATACTATTTTCTTGCCATCTTTTCCTCGAAGCTAGCATCACAAGAAATAAGTGCTTGGAAAAGCTTTGATGAACTATTCCAGCCTTCGTTCTTATTCGCTGATCTACTATCGTCTGATCCTGATATGGTAAACGTCTTGGTCTCTGATGAATTGGGATCTCTTCTGCTACTACAGTCTTCATTTCTGGGTATGGGTTACCCTCATCTAAGGTCATAGTCATTATAGTTTCAACCGTCTTTTGCAAATCTGGGACTTTAGTTTCGGTATGCTTATCAGTGCTGATTGGTTTTGGCATCTCATCCTCTTTGTGGAAAACAATTCCCCTTTTCCCAATGGTAACATTTAAGTTTTCCAAAACCTCATTTCCGATTACTCCTTTGTACAAAGTATCTTTATCTCGAACAACATGAAAGGCTATTTCTACGACGTTGCCGTCTAATTCTGTATTGACGTTAAAAAATCCAAGGGTACAAATCTTTTTTCCCTCCTACGCCAATGAGCTCCATGCGATCACTCTTTAAGTTAACGGGGTATATTTCCTTATAGGCACTCTCGCTAATAGTAGAAATATCACTGCCTGAATCAAAAAGAGCAGTTAATACTCCATTACCTATTAGAACATCCTTAAAAGGACGATTAAACCTTAGAGTCATCTGTTGATTATTCGCATTTGTCTTCGTTGTATCCTTTGTATTCTTCGTCTCACACTGATTAGCTTTGTGGCCCATCTGATTACATTTAAAACATTTGAAATCCTCCTCTTTGCAGTTCCTAGCGATATGATTCTTTCCTCCGCATTTAAAGCATCTGAAATCCTCTGAAGTACTTCTCGATTGCAGCTTCTCAATTCTTGGTTTTGGTTTAGACTCTTGATTGGAAGCATATTTCTCGTACATCGTTAGTTTCTCTCGTAATTCCTTTAAATCTCTCGCTTGGTAAAGAATGCTTTTATTCATTTTAGAGTCAGGGATACCCTCAATGATGTATTCGACAATGCTTTCTTCATCTACGCTACCTCTTTTGGCTATACTCTTCATTATGTAAAAGTACTCAACTAGACTCTCGTTGTATCTCTTCTTTCTACTCTCTAATTGCTTGTGAACTTCTTTCGACGACAATTTAACGGTAAACTCATCCTGTAGCGCGTTCTTAAGGCTACTCCAACTTGTTAGACCCTCTTGACTATTTACGAACAACTTAGCCGCTCCTGTCAACAGCTGTCTACCATAGATAAATTTCTGAAGATCATTCCATCGTACTGTTACAGCAGTACCCTCAAAGTCTGAAAGCCATTCTAATACATCCTTTTTGTTGCTCCCATCAAACTCTGTCAACGAATCGCGAATATCTTTCAATGTGAACGTCTTTGTCACTTCTCTCTCAACTTCTTCACTTTCGCCTTGAATGCTGGTATTAGCTTCTGCATATAAGGATTCCTCGTTCGTGTCTAAATCAAAATATGAAATTAATCTCTCTCTTAATTCAGGTTTGTTGCCTTTTACGCTTAAATTCAGCTCTTTTAACTTTTCTTTTAACCCTGCGACGGTCAGTTCGGTGATCTCGTTATACAAAATATGTATGTAAAAATATTGATTACAAAATAATTTAAATTAGTGTTTAAATTAGATGTTAGTTTATATGATTACAAATATTTTGATTTCTCTTGTTGAATTTTCTTTCTTACTTATTTCCCAGAAATTTTAAGTCAAAATTTGTTATTCATATTTTCTCTTATTTCGAAACTTTTACATCACCTTATTTTCTTACTCTTCAAAATTTTAGATCTTCTTTTCTTATTTTCCAAAAAATTTCAATTCGTCTTTTCTCTAATTTCGAAAATTTAAATTCGTCATTTCTTATTTTTTTTGTTCTTTAACTATTGTTAGTATTAAAAATAAATGTACTTGCGATGTAGCCCTGGTTATTTTACGTCTTTGTTGTCCGCTTCTCGTGATCTTCTTTACGCAGTTGTCTTCTTACGTGTCGTCTTCTTTACGCAGTTGTCTTCTTACGTGTCGGCTTCTTTACGTCTTACAATTAGCTTCTTCTCACTCACACACACACAATGTTGGATGGATGATGCCTTCTGACTGTGCATGTAGTGGTGAGTTGGGTCGTCTCGTTTCGATCTGGTACTCCTCAAATAGCAGCCACTCTCTGTGTGACTCCTAGTCCGATCTCTGCTCCAGGTTACTTCTTGGCTTGACTGAATGATTGGATAGCGCCGAATCCAAGCAAGTTCTATGTTTCTCCTGTTTTCTTCTTATGTGGTCGTCGTTTTGTCCCTCTCTGAACAAATTTTCGTCTTTTGTTGCTCTTCGTGTTTTGTTTGTCTCTAAACAAATTTTGTCGTCGTTCGTCTTTTGTTGCTCTTCGTGTTTTGTTCGTCTCTGAACAAATTTTCGTCTTTGGGATGTTGCTCGTCTTTCACATATTTTCGTCTTTTTTGTTGCTTTTCCACATTTTGTTCCTCTCTGAACAAAATTGTCGTCTTTTAAGCGTTTCTCATCTTTTCGTCTTTGTTGTTATTTCTCATGTGTTCGTCTCTCTTCCAGTCTTTCGGTGGTGAAATTAAAGCACGCATTTTCTTTTGTCTTGCTTGCTCTCATTCTTCCTTATGTTGGCGTCACTCTTGCAATTACGCGCGTTTTCTTCATAAAGTTTTCTCTCTCACTCGCTCTTTGTTACTATCCCGGTCAAGCCCCCAAAATGTAGAAGGGCTGAGTCCACTGGACCAAAATAAAATACTCTTTACGCCTCTTTGCTTTTATGTATCTTAGCTTATCATATTTATTTTATTATTAACAAACGAAAAGAAACCATATTGAACATTTTTAATTTACGAGACCAACACAACCTCTTCGTCCAGCAACTCGAGCCTCTCTCCTCTCTCGATTAATCACCTATCGATATCTATCCAACCAATATCGTTATCGGCATTCTGATACCATTAGGGGTTGTCACGCAATCCTACATATATAAATTCAAACAAAAAGGGGCAGATATACGGGCCGGACATGAGGCAGTAAAATGCGTATATGGTTTTTCTGAGTTTTTCTCATCTCCGAAAAGGCTGGATGAAATACTCAGAAATATTTTGCTGGCAAATTCCATCGTTTCAAGGATTCGGCTAGCTTAAGAAGTTGATTTTGATTAAGGCAATGCATATACAAAGCCATTTTGCCTTTATAATAAGGCCAAGCCAATCAAAGCCAGAAAACAATAAACAACCATGACAATAAATAAATAAAAAGAATGGGTAAAATCCAAAAGCGAGGGGGGTAGTGGGTTGGTAAGTCGAAGGGGCTGAACCTGAAAGGGTAATGATGAGCTCCTTTTTCTGTTTCGTTCTCTGCAAATGACAATATGGTAAGGATTCAGTACCCGCTACGGACCGACAAACAACCGTATGGGGTAGCAAAAATGATTGAGTGGCAGTATTAAATTTAAACCACATATCACTCTCTATAACCCCGCGTACTACCAGATGGCAGATGTTCGACTTCCTTTCAATTTAACGGCTACTTAAGTCCATAATGTTAGTGAGAGCTGCCACGAACATGCTTTGTGCTTTAAACGTTTGTTTATTGCTCAACGAATAGATTTTAAGAAGACTAATGCGTTGAAATACCACACATTTAACATTTTTGATGCATATCTACAATGTCAGTAAAGAAAATACATTTACCTATCTTGAAAAGGTTTTTGAAGAAGAAACTCTTGAGAAATTGGTACTCAAGGAACTCGTCTTACTTTAGATAAAACATCAAAAGATCACAAAAATAAATAAGAGAATAAAACGAATTTGAGTAGGTTAAAGAAGCAAACACTTAATAATAAACTCATTAAATACATATATTTGTATGCAAGAACAATGAATATTACAAGTTCACATTGGAAATTATCAATGCATATATCAATGGATATAAAAGAATCTTGCCAACAATTCCTTGCTTAATGATGTGAGCAACTACATATCAAGTATTAGCTCTTTAATCGATATACATACTAGAGCTGTGCGAAACATCGATGTAGTATCGATACATCGATGTTTCTCCTTTTGTAAAAAACATCGATTTTTTCTCTCCGATGTTCGATGTTTTTGTTAGCTAGCTTTTCCATCACTGAGAAAAGATCTCATTAAATAAAGCATTTCTACTGAAACCGTACGATTGTTCAGTAAGGCTGGAATCATAGTAAGCGAGAAGAGAAGTTCGGTTAAGTTTAATGTAGACATGCTTCTTTTTATACATTGTCACAAGTGAATCTCTGAATTGCATTGTTTTATATTTTTAAGTTTAAAAAAGATTGAATTATGTTTTATAGTATTCATACCGCTTATACTTCCCACTTGCACAACTAACTTTTCTCTGCATGAACCTTTTCGTATACTATGTAGTGACTACAACAGACTTTGGCACGTTATCGGTTCCGAAACATCGCTTCCGGTTATAAAAACTGCGATCTTGTCCTTCCTCCCTCGTAATTAGTTGTACTCATCTTTATTTAAACCTATCCTGTTTTCTTTTTATATGTAACCTATTATCTTATTACATTTAATATTTCCTATTTCTTTTAGTTTAATTTTATGTTTATATATGTAATACGCCTATGCCCTTAGGTTTAAGTTTGGAAAAAGAATGCTATTTTTAACAAAGATTTATATTACTTTGATGTAGTATCGATACATCGATGTTTTTTCCTGAAAACTCGAAACATCGATGTTCTAACATGTGTTCTACAGCTTAATACATACGTATCATACATATCACAGAATTAAGCAAATATTGATTCATCTCTGAGGTCTCTCAAAAATAAACAATCTACCTGCTGAACAATGATTATTTCTATACAAAATTTGTAGTTATATTTCAAACAAAACTTTTCGTTCTTATTTAAGTCTTTCGAGTCACAAGTGAAGTTTACTTCAAATGGACATTCAAAACCATTCTCACTGACTAGAACTGCTGGAAATTTAGTCCAATTTAACGCTTATTTTAATCCATAATTTCAAAATATTATCTTCGCTGGCGTTTTGGCGTTTACTTTGCTACGCATCAAATGGCCATCAATGGGCATTAAAAAATGAAATGATGGCAAGGTGATTTCAGCATGGTGAAAAATTTTACTTCAGGTACATAGTTGGCAAGGCTGTTGGGGAGGGGAAGGGTTGGAAGAGGCTACCACAGGAAAACTACTGACATTACGTGGATGTGGATGATGTCGGCTACTTGGGAGGCCAGCGAATTAAAAAGTTGCATTGATAATCCTTTCGCAAAATAGACGGGATTAAGTAAAATGCTGAGCCGGAAATTTATGCAGCCAGGTGTTCGTTGATGGTGGCCATCATCAAGCAGCAGCATCAAGCCAACGGAAGTTCGGTGTAAGAGCACTTAAAATGTGCCACAGTGTTGCAATAAGAGAGGGAAGACCCAGAGCAATTAGTTAATCCCTTCAGGATGTTTATGATATATACTTAGACATATAGCTCCAGTTGCGCTAGTTATGCCACACAACATAAAGCCCCAATTGGACAGATAGATAAACCAGCGTCCTCCACGTCCGCCACATCTAAATTTAAAATATTGCTAGAATCCATCGATAGATGAGAAAGGCCAAGGAAGTTGGCTCCGTTTGCCACTGAAAGTGAATAGAACTAAACTTTAGCATTCTCGCTTCAAATTTTATTAACCCACTTGTGATCTATTGCAGTCCTCATATGCATGATGATGCAAACGAAATTTTCGTTTATGGAACTCATGCTTTAATTTATAAGGTTTTTGACGAAACTCGGCCTTTTCATTCGTCTCTGTATTCATTGATAATTTGAAAAAATTATTAGGTTAAAAAAATGGATTTTTTTTTAAAATGTGACTTCATATGTTAGGCAAGCCTTGTCTATATCATGTGATGCTCCTGCTGCTGGGGCTACCTGCTATCTTATCTTCATCTGGTTGAGCACACTGCCTGCCTAGCATAATTAACAGTGTTGTAATTGTCGTGAGTGTGTGGCTGTAAATGTTGTACGAGTTGTGTGTGGGGGGGAAGAAAAAGTGTGTATGTTGGGCTCCCCAGTCATCATAAGACTGAATAAGACAACGTTCGTTCTGTGGCAAATTACGACATGTGCCTGACATCATTTTTTTCCCCTTGCCACTAAAAAAATGAAAACCGAGACGCCGCAATGTGTATGTCAGGAGGCAGAGAGAGAGGCTAGCGTTTTGAGCCAAGCAGACACTTTTAATTGAGAGACACTTGGCCATTACAGGGAAAAATGAAATGTAAATACATGTCGTCTCGCCGACTTGGGTATACCATACACCAGTAAAACAAATATTTCAAATTTGTAATAACTAATGCATTTGCCTATTTTAAAAAATTCTGTTCACATGCTTTTTACAAGCATATCTGAATATCTCGCGCACTTATGCATAGCACCCTAGCGCCCCCACCAGCCAACAGCCATCACCGGCCTTATGCAAAAACGTTTATATGCATAACTCAGCTATTTTTTGTCCGATTTTGATCAAATTTGGTATTTTGCTGGGTATTACTATCAAATTTAAGTGTGCCAAATTTGATTGCACAAGGTAAAAAAAAGATAATCGGGAGATAATCGAGTTTTTCAAATTTCGGGGGTGGAAAGGGTCGTGGCAAAATCTTTCAAAATACAAACTTGCGCATTTACTATGCATATATACATTTCAAATTTGTGTCTCTATCTCTTATAGTTTTTGAGATCTAGGTTTTCATTACGGGGACGGACAGAGGCGTGGAACATTTGGCTAACTCTACATCTACACGTCTATTTAAATTTGATACTGATCTTAAGTCTCCAAGATATATACGTTCATATGGACGGACGGACGGACATGGCTAAATCCTCGGCTTTTACTAAGTTACATACATTTTGGCGACTTTAATATACCATTTCACCCTATGGGTGTATGGTATAACAAAGCTGGCTTTCGGAAAAGAGATGTTTATAGAATTACTTATAATGTTTAATTTCTTGCATAAGTTTAATTCTTGTACACTTTTTAAACTCTTTTAATCTTACAAAAGACATAATATTATCGAAATGTTGGAATATCTAAGGATATAAAGTTTTTAAGTACATATCTCAAGTAGTTAATAAAAACAAGGCGCAGATTTTAATGCTTTTGAAATTTATTGCCAAAAATATGTCTAAACGAAAAATATGTCTATTTCAAACATTAATTAACTGTTAGAATAGTGTTTCCAAGCATTTCTAAATGGAGTTTCAGCCAAAGTAAAATTCTCTCTCACTACAGTAGCTTCACAGTTTCTGCGTTTTGGGGTAAATGTGTTTGGGATATAATCGATATCAATTTAATTTTGTGTTATCAACGTTTGGTTTCATCACTAATAAAATTGGAAAAACTAAATATTAAAAATTTAATATTAAACTTTAAATTCAAAGGCAAATGATTTTCGTTTGTTCGTTCGTTGTACAATTATAGAAATTAAATTTCTCAAAATCTAAAGCTATTAATTTTTGTTCCCTTTACATATCACACTATTTTACTTCGATTTTAAAAGTCATTTTTACATAGTTGAAGCCACTGTGCTGAAGCATATGAGTAAATTCTGAAGCAAGGATTTGAGTGCCTAGACAGCCAGACCAGGTTAAAACCATGGGCTAAAACCATGCTCACGGACCCTATCTGCAGGCATTGGAAATGCAAATTTAGTGTAAAAAGTTCTTTTCGAACATTGGCAATCTGGCCAACACAAAACCACCTTGATTTTCAGCATTTTGGCCCCATTTTCTCGGTGTTAGCTTATTTGTCTCTCCTTCTCCCCATTCTATTTTGCTTCCATTTTCCATATAGTTGGCTATGCTTTTTACTTGTTTTTTGCTTTTTTTGCTGGCATTCCAATTGATTTGCTGATTTGCGCATCAATCAAAGAACATTTTTCGGTTGTAAGGTTTGTGCCTTTCATGTGATTCGGCATTCGACATGGAGATTTTTGGTTCATGTTTAGTTGTCTATTGAATTGCTTATTGATAATCAATCCTACATGTATACATTTTAGTGTGTGTGTTGTTTTTTCTTACTATGGAGAGAGGAAAAAATAAACAATATCAAACCGCTGTCAATTAAGGGAGGAATCAGTCTAATGATTGAACCTGAAATCAAACAAAATTATTTACATTCAGTTTTGTGCCCAAGAGCAATACATAAAAGGGCTTTAGTTGGCCAATATTAGATGAACATTGGTTGGCTTAACCCTTTCTTTATTGTTTCCTGTTATCCAAAGAACAAAACAAAGTTAAAATAAACCTGACTTGACCAACAAATTAAAGAATCAGCACTATTTCCTTCTTATTAGAAAACGAAAGCCAAAATGATTTTAAGCTTTCATTCTGTTTTCATTTTATTTTGCAAGTTATAGTCTTTATCTTATTTTTTACTCTCTTCATTTTCAAGGAATTTCATCAAAAATGGAAAATTTATTTAAAGACAGACTTTATTCTTAGCAAATATTTTATAATAATTAATCTTAATTTTTTTTTTTAGCCTTATATACATTTTCAAATGTGTTTGACCTGTATTCGTAACCAATGATTCGTGGGGTGAGGGCCGGCGAGAGGCCTAATTAAAAGCCCCCACCCCCCTCCCCCCCCTTCCCCCCACCCCACACCCCTTTCTTTTAAAACTTCCCCCCCCTTTTTTTTAAAACCAAACCAACCCAGCTCCCCTTCCATCCTTGACGTTGCCTCCACTGATAGAGCTTCTTTCAAGTCCCATATCTCTTAGTTGAATACACAATTATGTGGCACGGTGTGTATCCACGCGTTTGCTATAAGGGTGAAGAAGCGTGGACGAAGGGGAGAGTGTAGGGTGTATTGGGGGTAAAAATTAAATTTTTCATGCTTAGAGACACGATGTATTCTTGTTGTTGCTCATCATTATACAGTCAGGAGGCACTGGGTCGTGGTAGCTCGTTACTATGCGGCTATATCACGACTTGAGCTTTGTTGAGAGTGTTTCTATTTCTTCTACACTTTAACGATGGTTCAGCTAACTAAATGAGAAAGTATCTCTTATTAGAAACTCTTGACAAATTTGCAAGTTTTCTTGATTGAAGATACGTACAAAATATATAATTTAATAACTTAACCAATTTGTAATTTATAGAGTTGTAGTCTTACATAAATATAAAATAATTTAAATGAAAAAGTATATGAAAAAGTAGATTGATTTGTTTTTTTATATAATGACAATTTTTTATATGTTTTCTTCTACGAAGCATTGTATTCTCTATTAATGGGAGAGACTGACCGTTTTTTAACAAATGGAAATCATAAGCATCACCTTTTTTTTTAACAAAAAATTTATTGATTTTTCACTTTTTAGTTTCTTGGACTACCAATTATAGCAATATGACTATACATTTTTAATTTAAAGAGTATTTTTCCGTCGTTTCTTCAATTGGGAACTGTTTGCTTTTCTTGACTTGTTGTCTTTGTTGTGTTTCGCCATGCCATGGGAGTTTCACATGCAATAAAGTGAAACGGAAATTGTAGCAGCATAAAATCTAGCTCAACCTCTGCTTTGGCATTAGGTGAAAGATTAATTAAAGAACATAAGGGAAAGATTTCAACTTTCTTTAGACAACATAATGGAATATCAAAAAGGAATTTAGCATTTGAAAATTTAGAAGAGAACTACTTACAAAATGGCAATAGCTGAACTAACAATTAACGCTAATGCTCAAGAGCTCATTTGGAAAAGAAAATCAAACTGTTGGTTAGATTAAAAGCTGTTGGTTCATATTAAATAATTTTATATCATAATAAATTTATACTAAAAACAGAAAATTAGCTACAATTAAAGTAGAGTAACTTATGCTCTAGATGGGCATTTAAACAGTCCGAAGAAATTTCTCTCTTTTTTTACTAGGTTGTTTATTTACAGTGAATCCGGCTTGAAACATTTTATATTACAAAAAACCCTTTTTTAAGCAAATAAAAAATTCATTATCTTCTTTACTTATCTCAAGATGATTTTCAGCAATTATACCGCAATTAACCCTCAATCTATGTAACCTTAATTAAGGTAATTACCTTAATAATTCAAGGTAATTACCTTGAAGAGCTACAAGAAACCACGGAAAACATTTAGTAAATTAAACATATGAAGCTCTTTAAAATCATCCGTTAATTCTCTCGTTCGATAAATTTTTGGTCCATTTGATCATCATATAATGCATCCACGATGTTGATATCATTGTAAATAATGTCTGTGATTAAATATGATGTATGTAATCCTTTTGGTAGTGCCGCCAACTTTCATACGCTTTTTTTCTGCATTCTCTTTTTTAACTTTAATTAAGCATTAATTATCGCATTAGCAGCAGCAAGGACGATTAATTAACTACTGCCGTAAAATGATTTGTGTTATTAATTGAATGCTTGTCCGTCTCTCACACTCTGGAAATATCTTCTTTTTATTCAGCACTTTTCCCACACAACTGTCATGTACGACACGGATCGACACGGTGAACTCACACAAACATACATTTGCTCAAAAGGAAACTGAGCTTGAATTGATTTTGCACACACACAAGGAGACCCACTCACATGGGCCCATCGCGTTATTTGGCCGGCAGTTATCTTTTTTGGCCAAATTCATAAAGGGGCAGTAATTTTCTTTTTTTCACATTTCCTTTTTTGTTCTTTTTTTTGTGGCTGAAACAAAAAAGAATCGAACTCTTCTTGTTACCTAAGTGAAATTTTATTTGCCATTTGTTCATTATAGAACACTCACACACACTTATAAGTTTATTGAATACCACTTAATACATGGTATAATACAATATTTCATTTTTATACCCTCACATTAAAACTGGAATATACAAAGCGTTTAGGTATATAAACAATCTGATAAATAAAAAATTTAAAATTGGTTTGAAAGTTTACACGAAAATTAAACTTAAAAAAATTTCGCAGTATTCCATTCAATGTAAAAACAAGTGATTATCAAAATTCTGCATAAGACGATTAGACTCGATTGAGTTATTGTTATTTTTATAGTATGGTTTGAGTCTGTATAGAAAGTCTCCTGCTAATGATTTGTTTATCCAGAATATTATCAAACTGACACAGAGCACGACAATAACCTTACTGAACTACAATTCCAATCCGCAATACAATCAAATGTCATCATTTACTACTATAACTACTTTTCTTTTAAAAGTTAAAATACTATTCAAATCATTGGAAAATCGAAAATAGAGCACGGGAGTATCGACTTAGCAATAGTTGTCCCATATGGACCTTTGATTTCTATTTATTATGCTTTTAGTTTTACTTTCAAGTTTGCTTACGGCTACAATAAGGAATAATATACATTCTTATTTATGGAAACATCTATAAAAATCTACAATAAATGTCATATTTGGTGGGAATAATTTTAAGTGCAAATCAATTGGGTTTGCTACTTTATTTGATGAAAAGATTCGATCGAGTTTGTAGTTGTTGGAATACTCGGCTTATGTTACATAAGAAAAACTACTGCTCAAAGACCCCCTCCAAATATAGAATCCCAAATATAATCTGAAACAAAGTTTACAGATTAGGCCCCAATATTTCTTTTTGAAGTTCTTTTTTTCTTACTATAAAATCATTTAAGCTTTACATATTTTTAAGTGGGTGCAAAATAAACATGGCACATTGTGGTTTAGAATATTAAAATTCCGAAGTTTTCTAAACTGCGCAATGGAAATGTCATTCCCGCTTGGAGCTGTGAGTTATCCCACATAAGGATTAATCGTGATTTAGTTGGAAATGTTTCAACGAAACGACAGCAACAAGTCCCGAATGAAGTCTCTCTTTTTGACACTCATTTCATTTTCATTCAGAAAAGAGAAAAAAAAAAAAACCTAGACTCAAACTCATTTACAGATTTATGTTGAACACGTCAGCTTTTTGAGTAATTTATGCATACAACGGCATTTAAATGCGTTTTCTGTTTCTCTGTTGCCGTTTGCCTTTATTTTTTTCTGCGGTTCATCAAAGTCACAAAGTTCACTTTCATTTTTCACACCAAAATGTCCCTTTCGTTTTCTGACAGAAAAAAAACAACAAAAAAGAAGAACAGAAGCAAATGAGAAAAGAGAAATGAGCTGTAATGGGTGCCATAAGCCAGACATTTGGATGCGACTTTGGGGAATTGTTTAGAAAATTGACAAATTATAGTCGTTAGTGGTACGATTAGGTAAGCCCCTGAGTCGAATGTGTTGTTATATGCAATGCCGCTGCGTATTTATTAATAATTCAATTTAGCTGTCTCATAGCCAGGTCAGAGACCGAAAACGCAACTATTCATATTACCGTTTCAATTTCCCCACATTTTCAGATATAGCCTAAGCTCAATCTCATTATATATTCATGCAAGTTAAGTGCGAAAGCTCATATAGTGGAATAATAAATTGAAATTACCACACCACAAACACTAGCACATTTCTCGCATCCCGTACAACCCGCCCTCGACCTCCTTCTCACCCGCACACCAACAGATAAAATTGTATCTGTAAACATCCAAAATGAATTGGCATCGGTTTACAGTATGAATGTGTTCGTGGAGGGGCGGAAGGATCCCAATCAAATTTCAGGGGTTGGCGGGTGACAATTTCTTCTGGGTCTGGTGAGTTTGGGGTGAAATTAAAAACGCGCGATAACTTCGTTTAAATTAACATGGATTTATTCACTGTAGGAAGACCGGTACACACACGTAGATGGTTCGGTTTAAAGAAAACTTGAATCGCAAAAAAAAGGAAATTGAAGACACAAGAACGGGTGTTCGGGTGAAAATCTCGTACGGGAGTGTAATGGCGGCGCCCATCAGAAAAACCAGTCACCCCTCCTGGTGTGACCGTAGACGCCGAGGATCAAAAAACCCTCCCTCACTCCTCACTGCTCGTCGCCGCTCACTGCTGTTCACCCGGTGGCGTGAACATACAATCTTGTTCAGCCTGTCACACGGAGGAGACAGCATCAGCAGATACACCTTGTCGGCGCATCCTCCATCACTCTGGCCCATGCCAGTAACTGCGGCGTCTACTGGATAAAAGGGGGGCTGAACCATGTTGAAGACACGTTCGGATTGGAAGGTTGAATCGGCTCCCGAGTCGATCAACGCCCGAATATGGTGTTCCACCCCGCGATGATGTAGAGTGACAATCGCCGTGCCTAAAAGCCCTCTGCCTGGAGTAGATGCAAAATAGCTTTGAGCATTTGTGAGCTGATTGCTCGTGGACGGACGCTCTGTGGCACCGAATGGTGTGGTTTGCGCGGCGGACGGCGACACGTCACTAGGGTGCAACAGGGTGTGATGACGTTCCTTGCAGGTATGGCAATTATGCGCACTGGAGCAGCCCTTCACTTGATGACCGCGGGCAAAACAATTTAAACAGAGTCCCTGCTGTGTGATGGTTTCCACACGCCTCTGAACAGGCATGTCAAGAAAACAAGGGCAGAGTCGTATTGGGTGATTCTCCCGATGGCAAAGCTTGCAAGACGCTGGTTTGAGCTGAGCTTTGGCGGGAAACGCTTGAACCTTCATCGTCGCAGGGGACTTGCGGGTGCCACTGGGGATGGCTTGAACACTCGGCACCGACTTATGTTCTTCGGTGGAATCCAGGACACGATACCGATCGGTGAGAAATTGGTTCAAATCGTACCAAGTGAAGACGACAGTCTTATTTGGCACTGATTGTTCCCACAGGATGATTGTGGCCTTCGGCAATTTGCTAGTGCATATGGCGATAAGCAAGACATCCCAATTCTCAGTGCTAACACCCCCTTGGAACGCGGTCTGCAGTTCTCGCAATGCTTTGCCCGATTCTAGCGCCACCGCGGGAATCTGAAGGAGCTGTCTGGCTTGAGTCATGACAAGCAGACGGCTATTTTCGTACCGTGCGGTAAGGTTCTCCCCCGCAGCCTGGAAACCTTCATTTGTCAGGGGGGACTTCGCCACGATGGTTCTCGCTTCCCCACGAGTCTTGCCGTTCAAGTGATAGAGCTTCTCCACTTGAGACAAATACGGGTTGGCGATATAAATGGCAGCGAACAAATCGCGGAATGTGGGCCATGCTAGGCTGTCGCCATCGAATGTCTCCACCTCACACGGAGGAACTCTATGAACCGGAGGTCCCGACGGAGCGGTTGGCTGACGCCTAAGACTCGCCATCTCTGCCGAGAGCTGCTCGATGCGCTCTCCGAAGAACGTCCCGCATCGCACATACGCCGCGTAAGCGGATTCGTGCTTCCCTTTGATGTGGGTTATGTTGGCTAGGCTGTCCTCGTCTGGTTGGGTCGACAAGGCCTTGTGACACCTGGAGTATTCCATCTCGACAGTTGACCAAAGGGATTTCAGATGCTCCAAGTGCATTTTAATGGAAAATAAGGGCACTTCAGAAGTTAGTGCTTCACTTTCACGAGCTTCGAACAGAGTCAAAGCGTCGCACGCCAGAACGAAATCGGAGAGGGACATTCTGTATTGTTCTCTACGCTGTTGGGATACGGATCGGGTGACGGGAAAGTCAGAGCATGACGCACTGCTAACGTGCGGAATCTGAGCCTTTATTGAAAGCTTGGAACGCCCTTTGTGTTCGCTGGCGTCTTTAGCCGAGACTATGCGCCCTTTAGGTAGGCTGGACGAAGACGGACGGGACCTTGGGGATTCGCTGAGGTTGCGAGCAGACGTGGACTTGCGGGGGATGTCCGTACGCTTCGCGATCACCGGAGTCCTCGGAGGCCGAACGTTCTTTGGAGTTGCAGAGGGAGACGAAAGACTGTTAGACTTCGGCGTAGTCTTGGACGGCTCCGTGGACATACTCAGGGGACGACCTTATCGACAAAGACCGCGGTGGGCGTTTTTTTTTTTTTTTTTTTTGATTTCGGAAAGATAACAAAAAAGAAAGAGAAGTGGACTGTGTGAAGGCGCAAGAATTGTCTCAATGTGCCCGCACGATTGCGGGAGAATTGTCTCACGCGTGGCTCGGAAACGGAGCCCTTTTTTAAAGGTGATATATGCGGAAACAATATGCGAACGCACTAATGCAGATCGAAAATTACACTTAGTTCAAGCGGAGTGATTACAACATAAGTTTAGCTGGGTTCGTAAGTAACGATGGGAGTACGTATAAGACAAAAACGCGGATGAAGAATGTAAAGAAAGATGGGCCAAGAAAATATACGTTTTTATATGAATCTGGATCTGGATATATATATATGTCGGAGATTGAATTAGGCATTTCTAATAATTTGAATTGTGTGCCTACTGTTAAGGCGAATTGCTCAGTGTTAAGTAATGAATATCATGACAGATGTAGAACTGTTTAACACTAGATTTGTGCGATGACAGCATAGGCTGTCATCGAGTGTGGCTCGGTGTGTGGTTGAGAGAATTCAGTCTCTTTTTCTTTCTGAAATTCAACCTGAAAGCACGTCGAGACTCGCTGCACAAACCCTGTGGAAAAATGGAAGCCAACAATGGAAACAACGATTTAGAAATACCTCAAATCCTTCACTCGCCGATATCAGAAGTGGGATCTAACTCAAGACCAACAATAAATGAGGAGCAGTTTCGCATTTTATTGGAACAACAAAATCGAAACTTCTGGGAGCTAGCAAAAACTTTTCGTGCATCGCCTAGTGAGTCTCGACAAGATGGAGAAATTGTTCTACCGAAATTTAACTCCGACGTTGCTGGAGCCAACGCCACGCAATGGTGTGCTACGGTGGACATCGTTCTAAAAGAAAATCCATTGCAAGGTAGTGCGTTAATTTTGGCCTTGACGAAGTCATTGGAAGGAAGCTCTTCGCAGTGGTTATCGCAGATTTGCTACCCAGGCATCACATGGGAACAATTTAGACAGCTTTTCGAGCAAAGATACGAAAACTCAGAGACACCGGCCGCAACTATTTTGAATTTGCTGAACAGTCGTCCAAATTCTGGCGAGTGTCTTGCCGTGTGTGCGAGAGTCGGCTTATGACGTCACTTTTAACAAAATGGCGTGGCATGGACCATGAGCAAATTGCTGCATCGGTTGTTCTTGGTCATTTAGCAAACTATGACCGCAGACTACAACGAATTGAGTACACAGGGACTATTCGCAGCAGACGAGACTTACAGTCCGAGTTACAAGTCTTTTCGTTTGACAATAAGCGGTCCAGCTCTTCAGACGATTATTCAATTGCAAAGCGTGCTAAAACATTGCCAATCAAATGTTACTCATGTGGGAAGCTTGGACACAGAAAGTCGGAATGCAGAGTGCAGAAAACTTCTACTTCTGGAGAAGATCAGCGAGCTTCGTCAGGGCGTGCTAAAGTCGTGACATGCTATCGATGTCACGAGCCGGGACACATTTCTACTCAATGCCCCAAGAGTTCGGATGGTGACGCAGGATCACGTGTGCATAAGAGGGTTAACCTATGTGTCGTTGATGAACCAAAAGCAATTATGTTGCACCGAGGTGAGAACTTTCCAGTTACATTTGATTCAGGCGCAGAATGCTCGTTAGTCAAAGAGAGCATAGCACACAAACTGTCTGGGAAAAGAACAAATAACGTAATATCATTAAGTGGAATTGGTAATGTTAATGTAGTTTCGTCAATTCAAATCACAAGTAATGTAATGATAAATGGAAATTGTATCGAAGTAGTATTTCATGTAGTCCAAGATAATAATATGAAAAATAATATTGTAATTGGTCGCGAAATTTTAGCACAAGGATACTCTGCTATAGTATCAACAGAGGGTGTAGAAATAATTAAAGACAAAACAGTTAACGTTTGTTCTGTAAAAAGTTACGAAAATGATTTTAATAATTTAGTAACTGAAGCACAGGGAGAAGATAAAAATCAATTGTTAAGATTGTTAAAAAAGCATTCAAAATCATTCATTCGCGGAACTCCTTTAACTCGCGTAACTACTGGTGTAATGTCAATTCGATTAGTAGAACCCACCAAGACTGTGCAAAGACGCTCTTACAGATTCAGTCCCAGTGAAAGAGAATTACTCCGGTCAAAAGTTCAAGAGCTAATAGATTATAATGTAATAAGGCCGAGCAGTTCACCTTATGCTAGTCCAGCACTTTTAGTAAAAAGAAAAACGGATCTGTAAGACTCTGTGTCGATTACAGGGAATTAAATAGAAATACCATTGCAGATAAGTTTCCTCTACCATTAATTTCAGATCAGATAGCTAGATTGCGTGGAGCAAGATACTTTACTTGCTTGGACATGGCTTGCGGGTATTATCAGGTCCCATTACACGAGAACTCTATTGAGTACACTGCATTCGTCACTCCCGACGGACAATTTGAGTTTTTAGCGATGCCGTTTGGTCTAAAGAACGCACCGTCGGTTTTTCAAAGAGCTGTGATGAAAGCAGTGGGCGATTTGGCATTTTCGTACGTTATCGTCTATATGGATGATATAATGATCGTGGCGTCAACTAAGGAAGAAGCTATTGAAAGATTAGAGATCGTCTTGAATATTTTGACTAAGGCAGGCTTTTCGTTTAATGTAGAAAAATGCTCATTTTTGAGGAGTTCTGTTCAGTATCTAGGATACGAAGTACAGGCGGGTGAAATTCGTCCAAATTTGCGTAAAATTGAAGCATTATGCGCATTGCCACCACCCAGGTCAATTACAACATTGAGGCAATTTATAGGATTGGCTTCGTATTTTCGCCAATTTGTACCAGGATTCTCCCAGCTATTGAAACCTCTTTACTCTCTTACATCTATTAAAATTAATTTTGATTGGACGAATGAACATGAGAAGGTTCGCAAACAGATTATTGATATCCTTACAAGCAAACCAGTCTTGGTAATATTTGATCCTAAATACCCCATAGAACTGCATACAGATGCAAGTGCCATTGGCTATGGAGCCATACTTTTGCATCGAATTGAAAATAAACCGTATGTGGTTGAATATTTCAGTAAAACTACTAGTGTGTGTGAATCGAAATACACGTCTTATGAGTTGGAAACACTCGCGGTAGTTAATGCAGTTAAACACTTTAGACATTATCTACATGGTAATAGGTTTGTCCTTTTTACTGATTGTAATTCGTTAAAGGCTTCTAGAACAAAAATTGAGCTATCACCTAGAGTGTATCGCTGGTGGGCATTCCTTCAAGCATTCGATTATGATATTCAATATTGCGAAGGCAAACGTATGGCCCATGTAGATTTTCTGTCAAGGAATCCTTTGCCTGATAAGAAAAAAGAGAATCAAAATAAAGTTGTAGAAAAGCATGTACAGTTGATCGAAATTTCTGATAATTGGATTCAAGCCGAACAACAACGTGATCAGGATATTTTGCAAACAATTAACAAGTTGAATGAGGGTGAACTTTCTAAAGATTTAGCTGCAACTTATGAGATGAGAGCTAATGTGCTTTACAGAAAAATTCAAAGAAATGGTAGGACTCGTTGTTTGCCAGTCATTCCTAGAACCTTTAGATGGTCTGTAATAAACCAAGTACATGAATCGATCTTACACTTAGGTTGGGAAAAGACCCTAGATAAAGTGTACGAGCATTACTGGTTTACGGGAATGGCGAAGTACGTTCGAAAGTTTGTAGAGAATTGCATCACTTGTAGGGTGACAAAATCAGCGTCCGGAAAAGTCCAAGTGGAACTGCATTCGATTCCGAAGATTAGCATACCGTGGCACACGTTGCATATAGATATCACTGGAAAACTTAGTGGGAAGAACGATCGTAAAGAGTATGTCATTGTTCAAATCGATGGTTTTACAAAATATGTTTATTTGTACCACACTTATAAGCTTGACGCAGTTAGTTGTATTGACGCATTAAAGTCATCGATTGGGCTTTTTGGAGTACCTGCTCGTTTAGTGGCTGATCAAGGCAGAAGTTTCACGGGATTGAAATTTGTCGAATTCTGTGCTTCTCAGAAAATTCAGCTTCACCTGATAGCGACAGGTGCTAGCCGGGCAAATGGACAGGTCGAAAGAGTGATGAGCACTTTAAAAAATCTATTAACTATCGTTGAATCCAGTGAGCGTTCATGGCAAGATGCTATAGGGGACGTTCAATTAGCATTAAACTGTACAGTTAATCGAGTTACAAAATCGAGTCCGTTAGAATTATTAATCGGTAAGAGTGCTCGACCATTGGGATTAGTTCCCATTGATGATGATGAGACAGCGATAGACTTAAATGAACAAAGATCTCAGGCTAAAAGAAAGATGGACAATGCAGCAAGCTATGACAAACTTCGATTTGATAAAGACAAGGCAAAAGTAGTCAAATTCAGTAAGGGAGATTATGTTCTGATCAAAAATAGTGAGCGACAACAGACTAAGTTGGACCCTAAGTTTCGTGGACCTTTTATGGTCATAGAAGTATTAGAAGGCGATAGATATACGTTGAAGTCCATATCAAGTAAAAGACAGTATAAGTACCCACATGATAGTTTACGGAGAATGCCAGAGGTGCAGGTACCAAGCGAGCTGGATATCGACGGAGATGAGTTTGATTCATCTGGTGAAACGGGTGAAAAAGACCGTAATGGCACAGTTGAAAGAGACTGTGGTGAAACGGGTGAAACAGACCGTATGGAAACAGTTGGAAAGGACTGTGATGAAGAGACGGGTGAAACAGACCGTATGGAAACAGTTGGAAAAGACTGTGATAAAGAGACGGGTGAAAAAGACCGTATGGACTAGTGAATGAGACACTAGGGGAATGATGTGAATGAAAGAGTGTGTTGTCGATGCTACGTGGTGGTACCTTGCCGTGGATTCTTGAAACGTAAATGAGAACATAAAGAAAAGAGAATGTTTGTAAAACTAAAAGCGAAAATGTTGTTTGATAAGAATGAAAATGTGGAGGTTATAAAATAAGAAAATATTGAAAACATTGTAATGTTTAATGAATTGTAAAAGAGATATGAACAAACAAATGTTGAAATATGCAAGTAGAAGAATATGAAATAAGAATTTTAAGTTACGAAATATGTTATAGCAAATAAGAGATTTCTAATTAACATTAAACTGGATTTGTCAAACTGCATAAAAGAGAATGTTTTTGGTTCAGTTAGTTAAAACAAAGATGTGAAAATGATGTTTGTAAAAGTGGTTTATATTCCTGCTACACGAGGACGTGTAATTTGTCAGGATGACCGTGTCGGAGATTGAATTAGGCATTTCTAATAATTTGAATTGTGTGCCTACTGTTAAGGCGAATTGCTCAGTGTTAAGTAATGAATATCATGACAGATGTAGAACTGTTTAACACTAGATTTGTGCGATGACAGCATAGGCTGTCATCGAGTGTGGCTCGGTGTGTGGTTGAGAGAATTCAGTCTCTTTTTCTTTCTGAAATTCAACCTGAAAGCACGTCGAGACTCGCTGCACAAACCCTGTGGAAAAATGGAAGCCAACAATGGAAACAACGATTTAGAAATACCTCAAATCCTTCACTCGCCGATATATATGTGCCCAAATACTGGCCGGAAAAATTATATATCTTATTTATAAATATGGGCGGATATATAAATATCGTCCCGATAGTGCTGGAAAAATTATATGTTTTTATTTATAAATATGGACGGATATATATTTGGGCGCAAAAATACTGGCCGGAAAAATAATATATATAATTTGTAAATATGGGCGGAATATATAAATATAGGCCCGATAGTGCTGGAAAAAATATGTGTATATTTATTTATAAATATGGACGGATATATATTTGGGCGCAAAAATACTGGCCGGAACAATAATATGTAAATTATAAATATGGGCGGATATATAAATATGGGCTCGATAGTGCTGGAAAAAATATGTTTGTATTTATTTATAAATATGGACGGATATATATTTGGGAGCAAAAAAAAAAATTCTGGCTTGAAAAATAATATATATAATTTATAAATATGGACGGATATATATGTGCACAAAATGCTGGAAAAACAAATATATATATATTGGTATATATATATGGGCAGATATAGATGTGCACAAAATACTGGCCGAAACAAATTATATATATAATTTATAAATATGGATGGATATATAAATAGGCCAAAAAAACGGGAATCGGAAATAATGTGGTTTGAATTTGGCGTGCTTGAGCCGCCTATCGATATCACGACTCGACTCACGTGTCACCACTACTCCGAAAACAGCTGTCGGTCGCTGTTTATAAATTTGGTTTTTAGTTTTGTATTAAGTGTTTTTAATTTTTTTTTTTTTTTTGTGGTTGTGCGAAGAGGAAAAGAAATATATAAAAGAACAAAACGAACGCTTTTACACACCGCGAGTGTTGTGCGCGAAAGAAAAACCAAAGTAAACGATCAGTGCATAGACGGATGCTTTGATGTATGTATGTACGTACATGTACATGTACAGGTAGGTAAGTATGGAGGTATGCACGCGCGTCGTTCACAAAAAAAGAGTAAATAATTTTTGATTTCGTTGGGTTCCTTTCCCTCCTTTTTTTTTGTTAAATCAATGTGCGTCACCGAAATGGATTATGTGTTGTGGATATGTACATACATCAATATATGACGATGTATGTATGTAAGCAAGTGCACGTAAATTAATTTGCAATTAAACCAATTCAAAACCACATGAAATCGAGGTGCATACGTTAATTGCTATTTCAAATTGGTTTTGTCTTGTGGTAAATATGCGAAGGAATTATATACACATGGGTATATGCATATGCGCGTACATCAACAGATGACGATGTATGTATGTAGGTAGATACGCCGGTGGGCGAATACGCGCGTGTGGAAATTAATTGGGCAATGGGGATAATCCGAACAAATAGGAAATCGCGGTGAACACTTTGATTAATATTTCTCTTTATTTATTTTTTTTTTTTATAACACTTTAATAATTTCTTTGTCTTTTTAACCTTTACGCGGACTTGGCGAACAGCTGTGGAAAATACATGTACATGTAGGTGCATGTTTTTACGAGTTTGGACATATGTATGTACGTAAGTAAAAAAGAAAAAACAAGCAAAAGGGAAAAAAAAAAAAAAAGTGCGTCGTGGAATGGAAAACGAACGTTGGACAGATACGTTAAGGATTGGGAACTACCATGTAACCTTGGAATAGGTCAGGTATGTACATACAATATATATAAAAAGTAGGTCTAGGTCGTAATGGGAAGAGCGGGAAAATCACATTATAATAGAAAGGAAGAAAAAAAAAAAAAAAAAAATTTTTTGCAAATGCAAGTTTGGAGGGCTGGGAAGGAAATCCGGCTCGAAGGACCAATGATCGTGGAGGGGCGGAAGGATCCCAATCAAATTTCAGGGGTTGGCGGGTGCCAATTTCTTCTGGGTCTGGTGAGTTTGGGGTGAAATTAAAACGCGCGATAACTTCGTTTAAATTAAAATGGATTTATTCACTGTAGGAATACCGGTACACACACGTAGATGGTTCGGTTTAAAGAAAACTTGAATCGCAAAAAAAAGGAAATTGAAGACACAAGAACGGGTGTTCGGGTGAAAATCTCGTACGGGAGTGAAATGGCGGCGCCCATCAGAAAAACCAGTCACCCCTCCTGGTGTGACCGTAGACGCCGAGGATCAAAAAACCCTCCTCACTCCTCACTGCTCTTCGCCGCTCACTGCTGTTCACCCGGTGGCGTGAACATACCGCCCCCCTTGCAACATGTTGCAATTGCCACCTTGGACATATGTAGGATGGGGGACGGCAGCGTCCTGGAGCGCCTAGATGCCGCAGGAGCCGGAGATGACCCAACCGAACACGGTGCTCTGGGCTGCGGGAATACCGCTATGACCGGGCACACAGCCTGGTTGGATGACCTCAGGATAGAGGTCTGCCCCGAGCACTACGGATACCGACGCCGGCCGATGGAAGTTGGGGTCGGCCAGGATCAGGGTGGCAAATTTCTCCCGGACCGGTGCCGACACTTCCCGGATGGGAGTGCGGATGTGCAGGTCCTCTTCGACCCGGAAGATGACATTCCGCCGGAACGTATGGTCGGTCCTCGACTCGAGGACGGCCGTGCAGGCTTGGTCGACCCCGACTTTGGTCACCGCCAACCCCAGGGACCGGGCAAATGACGAATTGATGCGGCTCCCAGCCGCGCATGCGTCGAGGAGGACGCGGGTCTCGAAAGATTTCGAGCCATTGCCCAACCGGAGGACCGCTGTTGGCATGATGGTCGTCGTCCTGGCTTGGAGCAGAGAGGAGAGGGAGATCTCGGGTGCGCCTTCCGGAGAAGCGGAGCGGTCGGACGAGGACCGGGAACGGGATGGTGATGCTGGTGCAGCACGTCTGGAGGAGGATGACTGGCTGCGACGCTGGGCTCCAGAGCGTTGTCTCGGCGGTTGGTCGGCCATATGGAGCAACGTATGGTGCCTTTGCCCACATCGTCGGCAGCCGTGGCGAGTCCGACACGCGTCGGCTGAGTGCTCGTGCGCCAAGCAATTGGGGCAATACTTATTGATAAGCACCGCCCGGAGCCGCTTCTCCCCTCTGAGGTTCAGGAACCGCTGACACTGCCGGAGTGCATGAACCCCCCGGCAGACCCGGCACCGGTACACGTTCGTCCCGTGTGGAACCGAACGCTTGCTGCGGCGGTGCGGCAGACGCTTGGGGGCCATGTTGCGGTGGAGGTGCGAATTGAATGAGCTGTAACGAAAAAGATTACGTAGGGGGAGTTGATTAGTCGATGCACGGGAACGGACAACATGCACGGAGACGAGGACATTCGAACGGAACATAGAGGGATTGGACGTCACGATAGGTCTTTAGGCTCAGGACTCCTGTTGTCTGGCAACAGGATGAGCTTCGCTACGGGTCTTCGAATAGACCCACGCGCTGTTGTGACATCAGCCACTCGGACGAGGCCGTCTGCCCCGGGCAGAGTGCGCTCAATTCGCCCTAAGCGCCACTCATTGGAGGGGAGATTGTCTTCGGAGACGATCACGAGGTCGCCGGTTTGGAGGCTACGAGCCGGTGATTTCCACTTATTACGCTTGTGGAGCTCCTTGAGGTATTCACTCTTCCAGCGGCGGCAGAAAGTCTGCTGGATTGCCTTTAGTCGCTGCCAGCGATTGATCAGCGACATAGGCTCGACCAGGATCTCCGGTTCCGCGATGGACACGAGCGGTCCTCCAATCAGGAAATGTCCAGGGCTTAGTGCCAGCAGATCCTCTGGGTCCTCGCTCATGGGAGAAATTGGCCTGGAATTTAGGCACGCTTCGATCCGACACAGGAGAGTGGATAGTTCCTCGAACGTATACTTGACAGCCGAAGAGGACTTGTAAAACAAGGTCTTAAAACTTTTGACCCCGGCTTCCCATAGTCCTCCCATATGGGGCGCGCTCGGCGGAATGAACTGCCAGGATAGAATGTGCTGGGGAAATGCCTTCATTACACCAAGCTTGGTGGCGTTCAGGAAATCTCTTTCGAGCGCCTTTGAGGCCCCTACGAAGGTTTTGCCATTGTCGGAGTAAATGCGCTGTGGGCATTGTCTTCGTGCGACAAACCGGGAGAAGGCTGCGAGAAATCGTTCCGTGGTGAGGTCGGAGGTCGCCTCGAGGTGGATCGCCTTCGTGCTGAAACACACAAAGACGCAGACATAACCCTTCGTAATGAGACACGCGCGCCCGGTGTAGTTCTTGATCTCGAACGGCCCTGCGAAGTCAATGCCCGTGTGGGTGAAGGGCCGGGAGTACGTGATGCGCTCTCGAGGGAGATCACCCATCATCTGAGTCTGCAGTCGTCGACGATGCACGATGCAGACTTTACACCCCTTGATGTGGGACTTCACTAGGTTCTTTATCCGTGGGATCCAGAACTTGGTGCGCAGATACCGCACCATCAGTTGATTGCCGCCATGCAACGTGATGCGGTGGGCGAATTCAACAAGCAGGCGCGTGAAATGAGTATTGTAGGGGAGGAGAATCGGGTGACGTTCATCGTACCGGAGGGACTCAGCGGCCCGTAGTCGTCCACAGGCGCGGAGTATCCCATGCTGGTCGAGGAAGGGGTTTAAGTTGAGTAGCGTGCTGGATGTCGGAAGGGGTCGCCCTTCACCCAGGGCCCGTATCTCCGCGATGTATTCTCGGCGCTGGGAGGTCCGGATCAAGGCGCGCTCAGCGGAGAGCAATTCCTCATTGATGAGGTGGGCTGTGGAAGGCGTCGACGTCCCTTTGGCGGCGAAGCGTAGGATGTACGCGGTGACTCGCAATGCTTTACCGTAGTCCGAGAACCGTTCGCTTATGTCATCGAGTAGGGTGGTCGCGGCGGTGTGGCACTGGACTCGTTGCTCCAGCTGGGTGTCTGGAAGTTCATTATGGAGAGTTGGCCAGTACTCGGGGTCCCTCTGGAGCCAGTCCGGCCCATGCCACCAAAGGCTACTGGCCGATAACTCGGCCGCGGAGGTTCCGCGGCTTGCCAGATCAGCAGGGTTGTCCTCGGAACGTACATGTGACCAGCTTTGGCCACCGGTGCGTATTGGAGATGCTGGATACCCGATTGGCCACGAAGGTGGACCAACTACATGGGGGTTTGTTGAGCCAGGCCAACACAATGGTGGAGTCGGTCCAAAACTGGGAGGTTGCAGGTGGGATCGGGAGTTCAGGAACGATCGACGCCCAGAGATCGGCTAGCAGAACCGCTCCGCACAACTCCAACCGAGGCAGCGAGACTGTTTTGACTGGGGCCACGCGGGTCTTAGCCGTTAATAAATGGACGCTTACTTGATCGCGACACCGAACCCGCACATATAGGGCTGCTCCATACGCTTTCTGGGATGCGTCACAGAAGCCATGAAGCTCCCACGAGAGCGTATCGCTGGTGTTCAGCCAACGGGGAATGCGGAGTTGACTGAGGCCTGGGTAATCCTGCAGGAACTCATGCCATTGCTGCAGCAGGAGATGTGGCAGGGCGTCATCTCCAGCCCAGTTCGGTTAGCCAGATTTGCATAAATATCTTCGCTCGGATAACAAATGGGGCTAGCCAGCCAGCGGGGTCGAAGAGTTTGGCGATATGGGACAGAACCTGCCTCTTGGAGATCGACTCCTGCAATGGTGGGTCTGCTACGGTGAAGAGAAAAGGTTTGCGCGGCGGACGACGACACGTCACTAGGTGCAGCAGGGTGTGATGACGTTTCTTGCACGTATGGCAATTATGCGCACTGGAGCAGCCCTTCACTTGATGACCGCGGGCAAAACAATTCAAACAGAGTCCCTGCTGTCTAATGGTTTCCACACGCCTCTGAACAGGCATGTCAAGAAAACTGGGGCAGAGTCGTATTGGGTGATTCTCCCGATGGCAAAGCTTGCAAGACGCTGGTTTGAGCTGAGCTTTCGCGGGAAACGCTTGAACCTTCATCGTCGCAGGGGATTTGCGGGTGCCACTGGGGATGGCTTGAACACTCGGAACCGACTTATGTTCTTCGGTGGCATCCAGGACACGATACCGATCGGTGAGAAATTGGTTCAAATCGTACCAAGTGAAGACGACAGTCTTATTTGGCACTGATTGTTCCCACAGGAGGATTGTGGCCTTCGGCAATTTGCTAGTGCATATGGCGATAAGCAAGACATCCCAATTCTCAAGTGCTAACACCCCCTTGGAACGCGGTCTGCAGTTCTCGCAATGCTTTGCCCGATTCTAGCGCCACCGCGGGAATCTGAAGGAGTTGTCTGGCTTGAGTCATGACAAGCAGACGGCTATTTTCGTACCGTGCGGTGAGGTTCTCCCACGCAGCCTGGAAACCTTCATTTGTCAGGGGGGACTTCGCCACGATGGTTCTCGCTTCCCCACGAGTCTTGGCGTTCAAGTGTTAGAGCTTCTCCACTTGAGACAAATACGGGTTGGCGATATAAATGGCAGCGAACAAATCGCGGAATGTGGGCCATGCTAGGCTGTCGCCATCAAATGTCTCCACCTCACACGGAGGAACTCTATGACCCGGAGGTCCCGACGGAGCGGTGGGCTGACGCCTAAGACTCGCCATCTCTGCCGAGAGCTGCTCGATGCGCTCTCCGAACAACGTCCCGCATCGTACATACGCCGCGTAAGCGGATTCGTGCTTCGCTTTGATGTGGCTTATGTTGGCTAGGCTGTCCTCGTCTGGTTGGGTCGACAGGGCCTTGTGACACCGGGAGTATTCCATCTCGACAGTTGACCAAAGGGATTTGAGCTGCTCTAAGTGCATTTTAATGGAAAATAAGGGCACTTCAGAAGTTAGGGCTTCACTTTCACGAGCTTCGAACAGAGTCAAAGCGTCGCACGCCAGAACGAAATCGGAGAGGGACATTCTGGATTGTTCTCTACGCTGTTGGGATACGGATCGGGTGACGGGAACGTCAGAACAGTGCGTCACAATAACGTGCGGAATCTGAGCCTTTATTGAAAGCTTGGAACGCCCTTTGTGTTCGCTGGCGTCTTTAGCCGAGACTATGCGCCCTTTAGGTAGGCTGGACGAAGACGGACGGGACCTTGGGGATTCGCTGAGGCTGCGAGCAGACGTGGACTTGCGGGGGAATGTCCGTACGCTTCGCGACCACCGGAGTCTTCGGAGGCCGAACCTTCTCCGGAGTTACAGAGGGAGACGAAAGACTGTTAGACTTCGGCGTAGTCTTGGACGGCTCCGTGGACATACTCAGGGGACGACCTTATCGACGAAGACCGCGGTGGGCGTTTTTTTTTTTTTGATTTCGGAAAGATAACAAAAAAAGAAAAGAGAAGTGGACTGTGTGAAGGCGCAAGAATTGTCTCAATGTGCCCGCAGGATTGCGGGAGAATTCTCTCACGCGTGGCTCGGAAACGGAGCCCTTTTTAAAGGTGATATATGCGGAAACAATATGCGAACGCACTAATGCAACGTCACTAAGAGGTATTACAACATAAGTTTAGCTGGGTTCTGGTAAGTAACGATGGGAGTACGTATAAGACAAAAACGCGGATGAAGAATGTAAAGAAAGATGGGCCAAGAAAAAAATACGTTTTTATATGAATCTGGATCTGGATGGATATATATATGTGCCCAAATACTGGCCGGAAAAATTATATATCTTATTTATAAATATGGGCGGATATATAAATATGGTCCCGATAGTGCTGGAAAAAATTATATGTTTTTATTTATAAATATGGAAGGATATATATTTGGGCGCAAAAATACTGGCCGGAAAAATAATATATATAATTTGTAAATATGGGCGGATATATAAATATAGGCCCGATAGTGCTGGAAAAAATATGTGTATATTTATTTATAAATATGGACGGATATATATTTGGGCGCAAAAATACTGGCCGGAACAATAATATGTAAATTATAAATATGGGCGGATATATAAATATGGGCCCAGTCACCCCTCCTGGTGTGACCGTAGACGCCGAGGATCAAAAAACCCTCCTCACTCCTCACTGCTCTTCGCCGCTCACTGCTGTTCACCCGGTGGCGTGAACATACAATCTTGTTCAGCCTGTCACACGGAGGAGACAGCATCAGCAGATACACCTTGTCGGCGCATCCTCCATCACTCTGGCCCATGCCAGTAACTGCGGCGTCTACTGGATAAAAGGGGGCTGAACCATGTTGAAGACACGTTCGGATTGGAAGGTTGAATCGGCTCCCGAGTCGATCAACGCCCGAATATGGTGTTCCACCCCGCGATGATGTAGAGTGACAATCGCCGTGCCTAAAAGCCCTCTGCCTGGAGTAGATGCAAAATAGCTTTGAGCATTTGTGAGCTGATTGCTCGTGGACGGACGCTCTGTGGCACCGAATGGTGTGGTTTGCGCGGCGGACGGCGACACGTCACTAGGGTGCAACAGGGTGTGATGACGTTCCTTGCAGGTATGGCAATTATGCGCACTGGAGCAGCCCTTCACTTGATGACCGCGGGCAAAACAATTTAAACAGAGTCCCTGCTGTGTGATGGTTTCCACACGCCTCTGAACAGGCATGTCAAGAAAACAAGGGCAGAGTCGTATTGGGTGATTCTCCCGATGGCAAAGCTTGCAAGACGCTGGTTTGAGCTGAGCTTTGGCGGGAAACGCTTGAACCTTCATCGTCGCAGGGGACTTGCGGGTGCCACTGGGGATGGCTTGAACACTCGGCACCGACTTATGTTCTTCGGTGGAATCCAGGACACGATACCGATCGGTGAGAAATTGGTTCAAATCGTACCAAGTGAAGACGACAGTCTTATTTGGCACTGATTGTTCCCACAGGATGATTGTAGCCTTCGGCAATTTGCTAGTGCATATGGCGATAAGCAAGACATCCCAATTCTCAGTGCTAACACCCCCTTGGAACGCGGTCTGCAGTTCTCGCAATGCTTTGCCCGATTCTAGCGCCACCGCGGGAATCTGAAGGAGCTGTCTGGCTTGAGTCATGACAAGCAGACGGCTATTTTCATACCGTGCGGTAAGGTTCTCCCCCGCAGCCTGGAAACCTTCATTTGTCAGGGGGACTTCGCCACGATGGTTCTCGCTTCCCCACGAGTCTTGCCGTTCAAGTGATAGAGCTTCTCCACTTGAGACAAATACGGGTTGGCGATATAAATGGCAGCGAACAAATCGCGGAATGTGGGCCATGCTAGGCTGTCGCCATCGAATGTCTCCACCTCACACGGAGGAACTCTATGAACCGGAGGTCCCGACGGAGCGGTTGGCTGACGCCTAAGACTCGCCATCTCTGCCGAGAGCTGCTCGATGCGCTCTCCGAAGAACGTCCCGCATCGCACATACGCCGCGTAAGCGGATTCGTGCTTCCCTTTGATGTGGGTTATGTTGGCTAGGCTGTCCTCGTCTGGTTGGGTCGACAAGGCCTTGTGACACCTGGAGTATTCCATCTCGACAGTTGACCAAAGGGATTTCAGATGCTCCAAGTGCATTTTAATGGAAAATAAGGGCACTTCAGAAGTTAGTGCTTCACTTTCACGAGCTTCGAACAGAGTCAAAGCGTCGCACGCCAGAACGAAATCGGAGAGGGACATTCTGTATTGTTCTCTACGCTGTTGGGATACGGATCGGGTGACGGGAAAGTCAGAGCATGACGCACTGCTAACGTGCGGAATCTGAGCCTTTATTGAAAGCTTGGAACGCCCTTTGTGTTCGCTGGCGTCTTTAGCCGAGACTATGCGCCCTTTAGGTAGGCTGGACGAAGACGGACGGGACCTTGGGGATTCGCTGAGGTTGCGAGCAGACGTGGACTTGCGGGGGATGTCCGTACGCTTCGCGATCACCGGAGTCCTCGGAGGCCGAACGTTCTTTGGAGTTGCAGAGGGAGACGAAAGACTGTTAGACTTCGGCGTAGTCTTGGACGGCTCCGTGGACATACTCAGGGGACGACCTTATCGACAAAGACCGCGGTGGGCGTTTTTTTTTTTTTTTTTTTTTTTGATTTCGGAAAGATAACAAAAAAAGAAAGAGAAGTGGACTGTGTGAAGGCGCAAGAATTGTCTCAATGTGCCCGCACGATTGCGGGAGAATTGTCTCACGCGTGGCTCGGAAACGGAGCCCTTTTTAAAGGTGATATATGCGGAAACAATATGCGAACGCACTAATGCAGATCGAAAATTACACTTAGTTCAAGCGGAGTGATTACAACATAAGTTTAGCTGGGTTCGTAAGTAACGATGGGAGTACGTATAAGACAAAAACGCGGATGAAGAATGTAAAGAAAGATGGGCCAAGAAAAATATACGTTTTTATATGAATCTGGATCTGGATATATATATATGTCGGAGATTGAATTAGGCATTTCTAATAATTTGAATTGTGTGCCTACTGTTAAGGCGAATTGCTCAGTGTTAAGTAATGAATATCATGACAGATGTAGAACTGTTTAACACTAGATTTGTGCGATGACAGCATAGGCTGTCATCGAGTGTGGGGTGTGTGGTTGAGAGAATTCAGTCTCTTTTTCTTTCTGAAATTCAACCTGAAAGCACGTCGAGACTCGCTGCACAAACCCTGTGGAAAAATGGAAGCCAACAATGGAAACAACGATTTAGAAATACCTCAAATCCTTCACTCGCCGATATCAGAAGTGGGATCTAACTCAAGACCAACAATAAATGAGGAGCAGTTTCGCATTTTATTGGAACAACAAAATCGAAACTTCTGGGAGCTAGCAAAAACTTTTCGTGCATCGCCTAGTGAGTCTCGACAAGATGGAGAAATTGTTCTACCGAAATTTAACTCCGACGTTGCTGGAGCCAACGCTACGCAATGGTGTGCTACGGTGGACATCGTTCTAAAAGAAAATCCATTGCAAGGTAGTGCGTTAATTTTGGCCTTGACGAAGTCATTGGAAGGAAGCTCTTCGCAGTGGTTATCGCAGATTTGCTACCCAGGCATCACATGGGAACAATTTAGACAGCTTTTCGAGCAAAGATACGAAAACTCAGAGACACCGGCCGCAACTATTTTGAATTTGCTGAACAGTCGTCCAAATTCTGGCGAGTGTCTTGCCGTGTGTGCGAGTCGGCTTATGACGTCACTTTTAACAAAATGGCGTGGCATGGACCATGAGCAAAATTGCTGCATCGGTTGTTCTTGGTCATTTAGCAAACTATGACCGCAGACTACAACGAATTGAGTACACAGGGACTATTCGCAGCAGACGAGACTTACAGTCCGAGTTACAAGTCTTTTCGTTTGACAATAAGCGGTCCAGCTCTTCAGACGATTATTCAATTGCAAAGCGTGCTAAAACATTGCCAATCAAATGTTACTCATGTGGGAAGCTTGGACACAGAAAGTCGGAATGCAGAGTGCAGAAAACTTCTACTTCTGGAGAAGATCAGCGAGCTTCGTCAGGGCGTGCTAAAGTCGTGACATGCTATCGATGTCACGAGCCGGGACACATTTCTACTCAATGCCCCAAGAGTTCGGATGGTGACGCAGGATCACGTGTGCATAAGAGGGTTAACCTATGTGTCGTTGATGAACCAAAAGCAATTATGTTGCACCGAGGTGAGAACTTTCCAGTTACATTTGATTCAGGCGCAGAATGCTCGTTAGTCAAAGAGAGCATAGCACACAAACTGTCTGGGAAAAGAACAAATAACGTAATATCATTAAGTGGAATTGGTAATGTTAGTGTAGTTTCGTCAATTCAAATCACAAGTAATGTAATGATAAATGGAAATTGTATCGAAGTAGTATTTCATGTAGTCCAAGATAATAATATGAAAAATAATATTGTAATTGGTCGCGAAATTTTAGCACAAGGATACTCTGCTATAGTATCAACAGAGGGTGTAGAAATAATTAAAGACAAAACAGTTAACGTTTGTTCTGTAAAAAGTTACGAAAATGATTTTAATAATTTAGTAACTGAAGCACAGGGAGAAGATAAAAATAAGATTGTTAAAAAAGCATTCCAAAATCATTCATTCGCGGAACTCCTTTAACTCGCGTAACTACTGGTGTAATGTCAATTCGATTAGTAGAACCCACCAAGACTGTGCAAAGACGCTCTTACAGATTCAGTCCCAGTGAAAGAGAATTACTCCGGTCAAAAGTTCAAGAGCTAATAGATTATAATGTAATAAGGCCGAGCAGTTCACCTTATGCTAGTCCAGCACTTTTAGTAAAAAAGAAAAACGGATCTGTAAGACTCTGTGTCGATTACAGGGAATTAAATAGAAATACCATTGCAGATAAGTTTCCTCTACCATTAATTTCAGATCAGATAGCTAGATTGCGTGGAGCAAGATACTTTACTTGCTTGGACATGGCTTGCGGGTATTATCAGGTCCCATTACACGAGAACTCTATTGAGTACACTGCATTCGTCACTCCCCTGACGGACAATTTGAGTTTTTAGCGATGCCGTTTGGTCTAAAGAACGCACCGTCGGTTTTTCAAAGAGCTGTGATGAAAGCAGTGGGCGATTTGGCATTTTCGTACGTTATCGTCTATATGGATGATATAATGATCGTGGCGTCAACTAAGGAAGAAGCTATTGAAAGATTAGAGATCGTCTTGAATATTTTGACTAAGGCAGGCTTTTCGTTTAATGTAGAAAAATGCTCATTTTTGAGGAGTTCTGTTCAGTATCTAGGATACGAAGTACAGGCGGGTGAAATTCGTCCAAATTTGCGTAAAATTGAAGCATTATGCGCATTGCCACCACCCAGGTCAATTACAACATTGAGGCAATTTATAGGATTGGCTTCGTATTTTCGCCAATTTGTACCAGGATTCTCCCAGCTATTGAAACCTCTTTACTCTCTTACATCTATTAAAATTAATTTTGATTGGACGAATGAACATGAGAAGGTTCGCAAACAGATTATTGATATCCTTACAAGCAAACCAGTCTTGGTAATATTTGATCCTAAATACCCCATAGAACTGCATACAGATGCAAGTGCCATTGGCTATGGAGCCATACTTTTGCATCGAATTGAAAATAAACCGTATGTGGTTGAATATTTCAGTAAAACTACTAGTGTGTGTGAATCGAAATACACGTCTTATGAGTTGGAAACACTCGCGGTAGTTAATGCAGTTAAACACTTTAGACATTATCTACATGGTAATAGGTTTGTCCTTTTTACTGATTGTAATTCGTTAAAGGCTTCTAGAACAAAAATTGAGCTATCACCTAGAGTGTATCGCTGGTGGGCATTCCTTCAAGCATTCGATTATGATATTCAATATTGCGAAGGCAAACGTATGGCCCATGTAGATTTTCTGTCAAGGAATCCTTTGCCTGATAAGAAAAAAGAGAATCAAAATAAAGTTGTAGAAAAGCATGTACAGTTGATCGAAATTTCTGATAATTGGATTCAAGCCGAACAACAACGTGATCAGGATATTTTGCAAACAATTAACAAGTTGAATGAGGGTGAACTTTCTAAAGATTTAGCTGCAACTTATGAGATGAGAGCTAATGTGCTTTTACAGAAAAATTCAAAGAAATGGTAGGACTCGTTGTTTGCCAGTCATTCCTAGAACCTTTAGATGGTCTGTAATAAACCAAGTACATGAATCGATCTTACACTTAGGTTGGGAAAAGACCCTAGATAAAGTGTACGAGCATTACTGGTTTACGGGAATGGCGAAGTACGTTCGAAAGTTTGTAGAGAATTGCATCACTTGTAGGGTGACAAAATCAGCGTCCGGAAAAGTCCAAGTGGAACTGCATTCGATTCCGAAGATTAGCATACCGTGGCACACGTTGCATATAGATATCACTGGAAAACTTAGTGGGAAGAACGATCGTAAAGAGTATGTCATTGTTCAAATCGATGGTTTTACAAAATATGTTTATTTGTACCACACTTATAAGCTTGACGCAGTTAGTTGTATTGACGCATTAAAGTCATCGATTGGGCTTTTTGGAGTACCTGCTCGTTTAGTGGCTGATCAAGGCAGAAGTTTCACGGGATTGAAATTTGTCGAATTCTGTGCTTCTCAGAAAATTCAGCTTCACCTGATAGCGACAGGTGCTAGCCGGGCAAATGGACAGGTCGAAAGAGTGATGAGCACTTTAAAAATCTATTAACTATCGTTGAATCCAGTGAGCGTTCATGGCAAGATGCTATAGGGGACGTTCAATTAGCATTAAACTGTACAGTTAATCGAGTTACAAAATCGAGTCCGTTAGAATTATTAATCGGTAAGAGTGCTCGACCATTGGGATTAGTTCCCATTGATGATGATGAGACAGCGATAGACTTAAATGAACAAAGATCTCAGGCTAAAAGAAAGATGGACAATGCAGCAAACTTCGATTTGATAAAGACAAGGCAAAAGTAGTCAAATTCAGTAAGGGAGATTATGTTCTGATCAAAAATAGTGAGCGACAACAGACTAAGTTGGACCCTAAGTTTCGTGGACCTTTTATGGTCATAGAAGTATTAGAAGGCGATAGATATACGTTGAAGTCCATATCAAGTAAAAGACAGTATAAGTACCCACATGATAGTTTACGGAGAATGCCAGAGGTGCAGGTACCAAGCGAGCTGGATATCGACGGAGATGAGTTTGATTCATCTGGTGAAACGGGTGAAAAAAGACCGTAATGGCACAGTTGAAAGAGACTGTGGTGAAACGGGTGAAACAGACCGTATGGAAACAGTTGGAAAGGACTGTGATGAAGAGACGGGTGAAACAGACCGTATGGAAACAGTTGGAAAAGACTGTGATAAAGAGACGGGTGAAAAAGACCGTATGGACTAGTGAATGAGACACTAGGGGAATGATGTGAATGAAAGAGTGTGTTGTCGATGCTACGTGGTGGTACCTTGCCGTGGATTCTTGAAACGTAAATGAGAACATAAAGAAAAGAGAGAATGTTTGTAAAACTAAAAGCGAAAATGTTGTTTGATAAGAATGAAAATGTGGAGGTTATAAAATAAGAAAATATTGAAAACATTGTAATGTTTAATGAATTGTAAAAGAGATATGAACAAACAAATGTTGAAATATGCAAGTAGAAGAATATGAAATAAGAATTTTAAGTTACGAAATATGTTATAGCAAATAAGAGATTTCTAATTAACATTAAACTGGATTTGTCAAACTGCATAAAAGAGAATGTTTTTGGTTCAGTTAGTTAAAACAAAGATGTGAAAATGATGTTTGTAAAAGTGGTTTATATTCCTGCTACACGAGGACGTGTAATTTGTCAGGATGACCGTGTCGGAGATTGAATTAGGCATTTCTAATAATTTGAATTGTGTGCCTACTGTTAAGGCGAATTGCTCAGTGTTAAGTAATGAATATCATGACAGATGTAGAACTGTTTAACACTAGATTTGTGCGATGACAGCATAGGCTGTCATCGAGTGTGGCTCGGTGTGTGGTTGAGAGAATTCAGTCTCTTTTTCTTTCTGAAATTCAACCTGAAAGCACGTCGAGACTCGCTGCACAAACCCTGTGGAAAAATGGAAGCCAACAATGGAAACAACGATTTAGAAATACCTCAAATCCTTCACTCGCCGATATATATGTGCCCAAATACTGGCCGGAAAAATTATATATCTTATTTATAAATATGGGCGGATATATAAATATCGTCCCGATAGTGCTGGAAAAATTATATTGTTTTTATTTATAAATATGGACGGATATATATTTGGGCGCAAAAATATACTGCCGGAAAAAATAATATATATAATTTGTAAATATGGGCGGGATATATAAATATAGGCCCGATAGTGCTGGAAAAAATATGTGTATATTTATTTATAAATATGGACGGATATATATTTGGGCGCAAAAATACTGGCCGGAACAATAATATGTAAATTATAAATATGGGCGGATATATAAATATGGGCTCGATAGTGCTGGAAAAAATATGTTTGTATTTATTTATAAATATGGACGGATATATATTTGGGAGCAAAAAAAAAAAAATTCTGGCTTGAAAAATAATATATATAATTTATAAATATGGACGGATATATATGTGCACAAAATGCTGGAAAAACAAATATATATATATTGGTATATATATATGGGCAGATATAGATGTGCACAAAATACTGGCCGAAACAAATTATATATATAATTTATAAATATGGATGGATATATAAATAGGCCAAAAAAACGGGAATCGGAAATAATGTGGTTTGAATTTGGCGTGCTTGAGCCGCCTATCGATATCACGACTCGACTCACGTGTCACCACTACTCCGAAAACAGCTGTCGGTCGCTGTTTATAAATTTGGTTTTTAGTTTTGTATTAAGTGTTTTTAATTTTTTTTTTTTTTTTTTGTGGTTGTGCGAAGAGGAAAAGAAATATATAAAAGAACAAAACGAACGCTTTTACACACCGCGAGTGTTGTGCGCGAAAGAAAAACCAAAGTAAACGATCAGTGCATAGACGGATGCTTTGATGTATGTATGTGCGTACATGTACATGTACAGGTAGGTAAGTATGGAGGTATGCACGCGCGTCGTTCACAAAAAAGAGTAAATAATTTTTGATTTCGTTGGGTTCCTTTCCCCCTTTTTTTGTTAAATCAATGTGCGTCACCGAAATGGATTATGTGTTGTGGATATGTACATACATCAATATATGACGATGTATGTATGTAAGCAAGTGCAAAATTAATTTGCAATTAAACCAATTCAAAACCACATGAAATCGAGGTGCATACGTTAATTGCTATTTCAAATTGGTTTTGTCTTGTGGTAAATATGCGAAGGAATTATATACACATGGGTATATGCATATGCGCGTACATCAACAGATGACGATGTATGTATGTAGGTAGATACGCCGGTGGGCGAATACGCGCGTGTGGAAATTAATTGGGCAATGGGGATAATCCGAACAAATAGGAAATCGCGGTGAACACTTTGATTAATATTTCTTTATTTATTTTTTTTTTTTATAACACTTTAATAATTTCTTTGTCTTTTTAACCTTTACGCGGACTTGGCGAACAGCTGTGGAAAATACATGTACATGTAAGTGCAACGAGTTTTACATATGTATGTACGTATGTAAAAAATGGACAAGTGCGACAAGGGAAAAAACATAGAGAAACCCTGTAGTCGTGGAATGGAAAACGAACGTTGGACAGATACGTTAAGGATTGGGAACTACCATGTAACCTTGGAATAGGTCAGGTATGTACATACAATATACATAAAAGTGTGTAGGTCGCTATGGAAGAGCGGGAAAATCTCACACTTTTATTAGTATGTAGGGGCAAATGAAATGAATAATGAAATTTTGTACTTATCAGGAATTCCGCCAATGCAAGCTGGAGGAGCGGAAGGATATCCGGCTCGAAGGACCAATGATCGTGGAGGGGCGGAAGGATCCCAATCAAATTTCAGGGGTTGGCGGGTGCCAATCTCTTCTGGGTCTGGTGAGTTTGGGGTGAAATTAAAAGGCGCGATAACTTCGTTTAAATTAACATGGATTTATTCACTGTAGGAAGACCGGTACACACACGAAGATGGTTCGGTTTAAAGAAAACTTGAATCGCAAAAAAAGGAAATTGAAGACACAAGAACGGGTGTTCGGGTGAAAATCTCGTACGGGAGTGTAATGGCGGCGCCCATCAGAAAAACCAGTCACCCCTCCTGGTGTGACCGTAGACGCCGAGGATCAAAAAACCCTCCTCACTCCTCACTGCTCTTCGCCGCTCACTGCTGCTCACCCGGTGGCGTGAACAGAATTAAATTATGAATCCATTCGAAAGTGGGATATCAATCACAGAAAATAATTATCACTGAATGAATGGAAACTGAATGTTAATAGTTTTACAAATTACACACCAAATATAGAATATGTAAATAAATTTAATCTAGAGCAACATATGGTTATAGTTTCTTGGTCTTGCCTGTGAGAATCTTCGCCTTAGTATAGCAATGAGAAAACAAATTGATTAGTTACATTGCACCTTGCGATTTGCCACTTGAAAGTTAATTCAAATTCCCAGAAAAACTTTAGAACATATCTTTGTAAATTATAACTGACGTGATGAGGTTACATAAATTTACTTTAATTCTTAATTTTATTCTCTTTAGAAATCACAACAAACTTTGAAGTATATTACAATTTTTCATGAACAATTCCCTCTGCAGTCAGTTATATACATATGTTAATTATCTGATGAAAATCTTGGGAATTAGTTCACTGAGTTCTCTATCCTTAGCCAGTGACAAAAGAACACAAACATTAATAGGTATGCATTGGCCCAATTGGGTAAATTTCCTATACCATCAGTTAGACCTCTGCATGCGACAAAGCAACTGCAACAAAAGTCCATAATTAATATCACTTTGCAGTTGCATACTGCCTTACGACAGCCTCAGCCAAGAATGATACGAGCAGAGGAGGTGTCCATGTTGAGGGGTAAGTATGGGGTATAAGTTTCGAAGACCCGAGAGGAGCAATACGAACTGTTTATTTAATTTGTTGAGGATGTCGCCAACACATGTGCTTTCTCTTGGCCCACACCACAACCTTACGAGAGCTCACAATAGGAATTAGTTAGCTTTTGGATTCTCTAAAGCAAAACTCTGCTATAAAGATTAACACTGATAAATAGAAAAGGAGAATAAAAAAGTTTAGTTTAGTTCGTCAAGATATAATTGGTCATATTTTCGATATATACTATTCATCTTTGTAATTTCACACACATAAAAAATTTTATTTAAAACTAGATTTTATTATAAATAAACCTCTTTTTTTTTTTTTGCTCTCGCTACCGCTCCCGTTTTTGACGAGAGCAGGAGCAGAGTCAAAGGCAAACTACGAAAAATAAATGCTATGCTCTGCTATAGTTTTTGACGTTTTCAAAAGCTATAGCAATAGCAATAGCAAAAAATTAAACGAAATTTCATACGTAGCCGTAGCCGTAGTTCAAAACCTAGAGCGAGATGAGAGCAGATGAAATATTTTTTTTTTGTTTGCTACCGCTCTCATTATAGTCATTTTTGATATTACTATTATGTTCAAATTAATGTTCTTTTTTATTTGAACATTGTTTAAACTAATAAGAAAATAGGTAAAAGAACCTCTACAATTTATTTCCATTATTTACATTAACACACAGTAATTATTTATTAAGTTACTGAATACGTAAGTACCCTGCAACCAAAAAACAACACTAAGACTCTTCATAATATTTGTTACAAGTTTTCCAAAGATTTTATTTATACTAATTAAAAAATTTTTTTCCTTTTTTTCCTTGGGGAGAGACAATGTATGTATGTTTAAGTATTAGTATTTCCGAAATCCTTTTACTCATCCTCAAACAAAGTCAAATTATCGATGACACTGTCCAAGTGTGTCGAATTTAGTTTAACGAGAAGTGAATTTTCCAGCGTTTCGTGGCTCACTCTATTGCGGTTATCCGACAAAACCAACTTAATTGATGAAAACGCCCGCTCTATAGTAACCTGATAAAAATGTATGTTTGTCTTTGATAAAATAATATTGTTAATTAAACAAGAAAACTTACCTGAGTTGGGGGAATAGCAAAACATATTTTGCTTAGGGCATAAAGCTCTGGATCGCTTGATTACCTGTCCTTACAAAAATTTAAGACATTTGTATTGGCTTTCATGAAAGAAAGTTTTAAGTTTTCAATCTTCTCAAACACATCAGTGGATTCCTTTGGAACCAACATATTTGCACTTAAGAAGTTGTCCAATAGCTCATAATTATTGTCTTGGAAGTCTTCAGAGTGCGTCTCCAGTAAGTTATTCGACGTTGCTGATTCAAGGATAGGTCCGTGAATTGTCATTTGTTCCCACAATGTCTTCAAAAATTTTACAGCTCTTTCTTTTTGCTTAAATCTCAATCATATTATGAAATCTGAGGTCCAAATATAGGCAAGCGTCAAATCCAACGTTTGAGACCAAGGTTTTACTTCTTGCATCAATGCTTTCAATTAACTTTTTTCCAATAACATACATAATTGAATCTTTATTCCCAGAATTAGTTGCTAAAATCTGGTTAGTAGCTAGTTTGCATGTTAGCCACAAAGCATAAAAATTTCCATAATGTAACTGTTCTTCTTGGAATTGTACAATAACTTTTTGTAGTGGAGCCATAATAGTTATGTAGGACTCTATAAAGTCCCATAAAGCTTCATTTGCTTCAAAATTTTGCTCCTCTTGTCTTTTAGCGTTTCAACAAGGCTCAATATACATTTCGCCCTATATAGTTGGTCAATCATTTTAAATGTTGATCCCCATCTTGTAGGACAATTTAATTGCGGTATTGGATATTTTCGTAATTCGAACAAATCACGATAACCGCTTGAAGGTTTACGAACGTACTTGGCAAGATTGCGGCATTGTAATATATACTTTCGTATATTTACATGTTTTGTTACGTCCAAAGCACAAAGCTGTGCGGAGTGTGCTGCGCAACGGCATATTTGTATATCACCCACATACATATTTTCAAAGTGGTCAATTTGATTGATATACTCAATGTTCTTTTGTTCAATACCCGCTTCGACAAAATCGTCGTCGCATTTGTACATTTGCGATAAAATCTTTGATGCTTTTATCATATTGGCGCCATTATCAGATGTTATTGACACAATTTGGCTTAGTGATATTTCATAGTTAGCCAAAAAAAATATAATTTCTTTAGCGAGATTTTTAGATGTGCTGGACTCAGCACCTTTCAGTTCCACCATTCCAAGAACTCGCGATTTAATTTCATTTTTTTCTTTTACCTATTTTCTTATTTGTTTAAAAAATGTTTAAATAAAACAAAATATTAATTTGAACATAATAGTAATATCAAAAATGACTATAATGAGAGGCGGTAAGAAAAAAAATATTTCATCTGCTCTCATCTCGCTCTAGGTTTTGAACTACGGCTACGGCTACGTATGAAATTTCGTTTCATTTTTTGCTATTGCTATTGCTATAGCTTTTGAAAACGTCAAAAACTATAGCAGAGCATAGCATTTATTTTTCGTAGTTTGCCTTTGACTCTGCTCCTGCTCTCGTCAAAAACGGGAGCGGTAGCGAGGAGCATAGCAAAATTTTCATTCCTTTTGCTACTACAGAGCAGTTTTTGCAAACCCTGCTTCTGATGACTTTAGCTCTTTTCCTCCTCTGTTGTAAAAAAAACTTTTAATAAAACTAATTTCCATATGCGACTCTGTCGATGGCTCCGTTGATGACTCTATGGCTAGCTCTGTCGATAACTCAGTGCTGACTCCATTAATAATTCTCCCTGAGATATGCTGTTGATGAGATTATTAATCCTGTCGAAACTCTGTTGATGACTCTGCTGATCATTCTGTAGAAACCCTGCCGGAGACTCTGCCGATATATTATTTTTTTTTTTTAAAACTGCTTTCCAGGTATGACTCTGTCTGTAACTCAGTAGCTGACTTCATTAATTATTCTCTTTGGAATATGCTGTTGATGAGATTATTAATCCTGTCGAAAACTCTGTTGGTGACTCTGCTGATAATTCTGTGGAAATCCTACAGGAGACTCTGCCAATTTTGTCACCTAGCATGGCATGACTGTGTGCGTGTTATATATGTTTTTGTTTTATTTGTTGCTCTCATTTCACTGTACTCAACATAAAAAAAAACATACGAGTCTGCACAAAACGAATAGTTTTCTTTTGCTCATGTGTGTGTTAAACATAAACACCGATGCATACCCTTCCATACGCATACGCATAAGAATGTGTCCAATGTCTATGAGTCGCCTCTTCACGCATATGTACATAAGTCACGAGTGAACCAGAAATTTTCTGCCTTGGAGGAAATGTGTGACGTAAGCATCACACACTGACACTTTCAGGCTAATCTCTGCAATTCGTATCGTGAGCGCACACATGCACGAGAGTCAGCGACGCTCATACACACTCACACGATCGGGTGCGGCATTACACATGTGAGAGCCAATGCACACGAGCATCATCGTTTTTTTTTCACACACACGTGCATTTCGAAAAATCGCACAATAATAAAAAAAAAATACGCTAACACGAAACCCAACGCGCGACTGTACTTGTAAATCAGTGTGAATGAAGGAATGACAAAAAAACGGTTGAATCAAAGCTGTGTGTAAGAGTGAGACATAAATGGCAAGAGAATGTTCGTAGCTCACACACACGCCCCGGATCAAACGGTGAATTGTCTATTCCCATTCATACTGGCCGCTCGTGTGTCCCTATCTCTTTCTCGCATTTAACTATCGTTTGCACAGAAAACTAAAAGCGCGTGGCACATCGGCAACGTATATGCGACTTTTAAATACCCTAACCACAAATATACATATATATAAAAAAAATGTTTAACTCTGCGTTTATTTCGATATATATATTAATGAATATGCATACATAAAAAAAATTTTCACTCTTGTGTGGACTCATATATGTATACATATATATATATTAATGAATGTAAAAACATATATATATATATATATTAATATTTCCCCCATAATACTCATCAAGGTCTCTGCTCGGGCGCCATCTGTAAAGAAGCTCTGGCTGGGGTACAATTCTCAGTCCCAGAGTCCAGTCTACAGAACATTTATTTGATCTGGAGACCTTGATGAGTATTAGGATTGGGCACTGAGACCACATGAAGGGAGGAAAGGGGAATGGAAAGGAGTAGGAGGGGAGTCCAAGAGGAGTAGCAACGACTGATTTCGTCTGCCAAGTTAAGCCCGCTTAGCCAAGATCCGTTGCCTCTTGGACGGGAAAGGGAAGCGAGAAAGGGAATGTTAGTGTGGGAAAGGGATGGTGAAGAGGAACTGCAACGACTGATCTCGTCTGCCAAGCGAAGCCCGCTTGACCAAGATCCGTTGCCTCCTCACCTTGAGTGACTGAGCCTAGAGACCAGCGACTGACTTCGTCTACAGGAGAATAACTCATCCTGCCGAAGTCCGCTGGTCCTTCGGCTCCACTCAAATGGTTAAGTGGCCAAGGAGAAGGGAAGGGAAAGGGTATACATGTAGATTCAGTGCCGAATAAAGAAATAATGCCGGGTGGGTTAAATGATCATATTATAACGTTTATTAATAATTAATTAATCCTAAACATATTTCTGAAATCTGTGTCCCTACCGCACTCAAGCAAAATTAAAGGGGAACTTTGGTCATGGGCTCACCTGTTAATCCTGAAGGATCCCTTTTGGGTACTCTGTCCTTCGTCTTCGGCTACTCTAGGTTACACTTGTTGATTTTCACTGGCTTTTCTTGTTTTTTTCACTGGATAACTACTCACTCTCGTGGCTACGGGCGAAGTGATTTTTCCATAATTCTAACTCGCTGTCGAAACCTACCCTTGCTCTGCCTACTTATGTCCTAACGGTGAAAACATTCGATGCGTCTTGTGCTTTGGCACGCGTCATGATCGCCGTTCTCTCTCTCTCACTTTCAATTTCTCATGGGCTCTTTGGCGTCGGCATGCAGCGCAGCGTCCGCTGTCGAGAAGTTGTTCTCTCCGCAACGCGTCGACGCTGCAGCCGCATGAAGACGGTAGCTAGAAAGAGAGGGAGGCGGCGATAGTAAGTATTGGCTATTAGAAAAAAAGAACTACAGTTAGTTTTCATGTTGAGGTATTTAATGTGCTCTCCATGAGCGTATGAAAAATAGCAGTAATAATAAAGTGGGGCCCCACATGGGCGTAGTTTAAATTGCAATAAAAATTTGACTCTTCACAATTTTCGAGTGTTTTTCTATTGTACTTTGGGATGTTACCCTATTCTGCGAGTGGCACTTACAAGATTTATTTAATTCTTGCGCATGTATTCCAGCTTCTCCTATTATGTTATCCCAATTAATCATATTTTGTTTAAAAATTTACACTTTATTTTTTTTTAATTCCCTGAGAGATCAATTGTCGCTATGGGTTGTTTGAATAGTTTTTGTACCCAGGTGGGTAGAATTTTCTTTTTCGCTTTAGGCGGTTGTACGCTTCTACTATGGATCTTTCTATCAAGTGAGTTATCCCTGATTTAAATTTTCTATTATTCCCAATCCATTATTTGATTTCTTTATATTTTGGATTGGTATCGCCTTTGTTAAAGAGGAAGTCTAAGAATGGAACGTATTTGTTTATATATTTAAGTTCTAAACGACCCATTTTATACTGTATTTAGGCCATCTGCTCTACTGTGATATTTTTTCTTAATTATTTTATTATGCATTGCATATAATTTCAAAGCCAGATTTAAGGCTACTAATATTAGGAAAGCTAACAACAAAATCCCTATTTCTTCTAAATTTTCCTTGTGATCTACTATTTTAACGCTGTTAACCACATTAGCCGTTGGGTGGTCTATTTTGGATTCTTGAGAACCCATCTTTCTAGCAAAAAAATTTTGTTTTGTTGGTCGGTTAGACCTGTTTTCTATTTGTTTGACAGAAAAAAAAACGTACGTGTTTGTTCTTAATATTTACATAAAATTTCAATTATAATTAAAGGCAAGAAAATTATTTACTCATTGCGTTTCTTCGCTCTTTGGCGAAGTTGAACTGTATTTTTCATAAGTCACTCTGTGTAGAGCTGTCGGTCCTTGTGATCCAGTCCTGTGTGGAGAAGGTCTTGGAAGAGCTTCCTTTCACTCAGCCTGGCGTGTTTTCCACCTCTTGATTTTCGTTTGGGATCTTCCTTCTGTTTCTCTATGCGAGCCCGGTACTCAGCTATCGTGAGTGGGCGTGGTCCTTCGTTTGGACACACCTCTACAATAGGTACAGCCGTCAGGAAATCCAAGTCCTCCGGAGGTGACGGTTCGGTGCTAGTCATCAGCCCGCGCCTCCTCTTTTTTTTATTTATATATTTATTTTTGTGTGTGTGTTTGTGTAGCAGCATACAATTGGTACACTCAATAAGAAACACATTTTACTGGTAATCTTTCTTCAGTTTGTTCTGAGTATATATTTCTTATTTGCACTAGAGTTAGCGAGCTTTGAGGGGAGTGGCTTTGCTCACTACGAAACACCTCAATTATATCGTTTCTTATGCTCGGGCTTCGTCTGGTAACTCTTTGAAAGTAGTTATCCAGTGTTGCCATTTCTCATCTTCGTGCCTTTCGTTTTTTATTTTATATATTTTTCTTCTTCACACACACACATACATACACAAAATTGTTTCCTTTGTCCTTTGTCCTTCCGATGTCCTTAGGTCTATTTTTGACCTATTGTCACGGTCGCCATGTAATGACCGTGTTCCACTTGGTTTAAAGTTTGGGGAAATAAACACGACAGTTTTTTTTTCAAAAATATTTTATTTATTATTTTGCTTAACCTTTTGTTTCATAGATATTCTTATGCTGCGACTGTCGCTTAAGAGCGACAGCTACAAAAGAGAGGGAGAGTGTCAGTACATACATAGATATTATTTGGGACGCTTGCATCAAAGTGCTCGGTCAGAGTTCACACGCTGGCTTGGCCCTAGCTCATGTTACGCCTGTGCATTGTTGCTTAAGTGAATATATGTATGTGGATATATAAATGTACATACATATGTACACATATATGTATATGAACATATTTAGCTGTATATTTATGTGAGTATAATTATGTGAATATATTAATGCATATTCAAATTCACACTTATGTTTTATTGCGTACATATTTGATTGTTACAAGTTGAGCTCTTTGTGTTGAATGATTTTTGGTATGTTGTGTTGAATGATTTTTGGTATGGATATAATACACTAGGTGAAAAGTGTAAAATGTAACAATGTGAGATGACACAAAAACAGGTGATATGAGAGACTGATAGTTTTAAGTCGAGTAACGACTGTAACGACTCTTCCCATCAACTCATTTCTCTCTCTCTTTCTCTCTCTCTCCCACCTTCTCTCTTTCTCTCTTTCTCTGTCTCTCTCTCTGTCTGTGCCTCCCTTGCCAATCTATTATGACTACTCACAATTATAATTATTCCTTATTTCTCTCTCTCTCTATCTCTCTTCTCTCTCTCTCTCCCTCTCTCTCTCCCACTCTCTCTCTCCCACTCTCTCTCTCTCTCTCTCTTCTCTTCTCTCTTCTCTTTCTCTCTCTCTCTCTCTTCTCTCTCTCTCTGTCTGTGCCTCCCTTGCCAATCTATTATGACTACTCACAATTATAATTATTCCTTTTGGTATATTTAATTTTTGTCCTCAGCCCAGTGAACCGGTTGTATTCGTTCGCTGGACTCATTTAGTATGTGGCAATATTTCTAATTAAAGGTTGCAAACAAAATCAAAAAAAACAGCCGCAGCCTGTTACGCAGCTGGACATTGGATGTATGTGTATGCGTGTGTGTGGGATGTGCGTGTGTTGTTAAGTATGCCATAATTTATTCCAGGTAGCCTTGATTTTGTGCAATTGCCGTGCGGCTGGTCATGTGGCCAGTGTCAACTATTTGGCATTTTAAATTGCATATTCCGTGCGCGCAAAATCGAAGCTATTGATTTTAGTATGGGATGCAATACACTCTCCCTCTATGGGTGTGACAGTTATTGTTGTTTGGTTTCAGCTGGCAACTTCCAACTTGAGATGCATAATGAAGTGAAATGAGCGAGAGATCTTAATATTTCAACAGAACTTTCTATTGATATTTCATTTTAAACAACATATTTTCTGTCGTTTTGCCTTTTTTTTCCCTTTAGCCCTCAAATTGTAATTAAAATCGTCGATTACAAAACCCAACTCTATGGTAGAAGAAAATCTACCCCTAAACCCGGGGAATATTTTTAGTTTTCTCTGCGTTTCAACTTTGCTTTTCTGGAATCGGCAAAACTCCAAATGCAAATTTGCCATTCCCCTGGGCAACACACTCCAAAGTCAATGCCAAGCCTTTGTTATTATTGTTGTCTTTTGGTTGCTCTTGTTGATGTTGTTATTGCTACAGCTGTTGCTTTTCTTTTTTTTTATCCGATTTCATGGCATAGAAAACATCTCGTTCTCTCTACGATTAAAGTAACAGAGGGCACAGCATTCTATAGAAAATCCGATTCCTTTTTTGGTAGGAAAATTGCATCTACAAAATGTTGATAGACCACAGACGTGACTTCTAGAAAAACCAAAAAAATTCTGCGAAAATTCTCAGCCATATTACATCGAAACCAAACGACAAGACATGTATTGTAGGGAAGCTCTGGCTGGGGTACATTTCTCAGTCTCCAGAGTCCAGTCTACAGAACATTTACTTAATCTGAAGACCTTGATGAGTATTGGATAAAAAAGCAAGGGAAAGGGGTAGGAGGAGAGTCCAAAAGAAGCTGCACCGACTGTTCTTGTCCGCAAAGCGAAGCTCGCTTGGCCAAAATCCGTTGCCTCTTGGACTGGGAAAGGGAAGCGTGAAGGGAAACATTAGTGGGGTTATTGGAAAGGGACGGTGAAGAGGAACTGGGACGACTGATCTTGTCTGCCAAGCGAAGCCCGCTTGGCCAAGATCCGTTGCCTCTTCACCTTGAGTGACTGAGCCTTGAGATTAGCGACTGACTTCGTCTCCAGGAGAATAACTCATCCTGCCGATCCTTCGGCTCCACTCAAAGAGTTAAGTGGCCAAGGAAAAGGGAAGGGAAAGGGTGGACATAAATTTAGTAACCAATAAAGAAATAACGCTGGGTAGGTTAAATGATAAAAGTACAGAGTTTATTGGTAACTAACTAATCCTAAACATCTTTGTAATTTTGGGCCCTACCGCACTCAAGCTAAGGGGATTTCTGAGTATTAGGCTCACCTGATAATCCTTGCTTCGAAGAAAGAAACGTGTTGTTGCACTTTGCTGCTGCTGAGTTTTTGGTTCTGCTCACTTCTATGGTCACTGGCTATGTGATTTTCTCCTAATTCTAACTCTCTGTTCAAACCCACCCTGGCTCTGCCTACTTATGTCCTAACGGTGAAAACATATGATGCGTCTTGTGCTCTGGCACGCGTCACGATCGCTGTCTCTCTCTTTCACTTTAGATTTTCTGATGGTCTCTTTAGCGTCGGCATGCAGCGCAGCATCCGCTGTCGGGAGTTTACTCTCACGACGACGCGTCGACGCAGCACTCACAGCAAGATGGTAGCTAGAAAGAGAGGAAAGCATCGATCGTAAGCATTGACTATCAGAAAAAAGGAAGTACAGTTAGTTTTGATGTCGGAATATTTAATATACCCTCCATGGGCGTGTCAAATAAAAAATAATAACAAAAAAGGGGCCCTATATGGACGTAGTTTGGTTATGGAAGAAATGTGATTCGTCACACGGTGTCCTTATTTTGACCGGACGAATTGGACCGTGACTCGCCCGTGCACCTTAACCTCGATGCGGAACAGCCGATTGTCCGCCCACATGAGGAAACGGTGATTCCTCCGAGGTCCATCGTGACGGAGTACGACCACACGATCACGGATTTCGGCGGGTACCCGTCTATCAGGGGTGTCGACCAGCCATTCCGGTGGTGTGAGGACCCAATTGAGGGCCGCGGGGGTGGCCTCCGGCACATAAATTGACATAGATCTGCGCACCGTGCCTCGCGACGTTGGTCCAGGACTGGTGTGGGATGGCGGAGTAGCGGCGCCATTTGCGGGAGCGAGCGCTAGCCTAGGACGGGGCACGGAGAGGTTTAAGGCCATCTCTTCGTCTGCGTGGTCGGATGCAGTTCTACGGAACTTGGCTGCCGTCGGGTGAACACCTGGGTTCGCTGGAGGGCTGATAGGCTCATACACGGGCCGCAGAGGAGTGTCCGGCATGGCTGCTTCCACTACTGTTGGGGGTTGGCGTCCCTCAAGACACTCGCACACGGGCCGCGGAGGGGTATCCGGTGTGAGTGGAGCTGGGTCTACGTGAGTCTTGGGTTGGTTGTGCACGGGCCGCGAAGGGGTGTCCGATACACGGGGAGCCGGTGAATTGGATTCGAATCCACAGTCAGCAGCGGCGGGGGCTCTGTAGTCCTCCATAGGGACGGCGAGCACTTCACCAGGGTCTGGCCCTGGGTACGGCAACACGAACATTTCCTCTCTGAAAACGCGCTCTGCTGGCCAGACGAGAGGCTCCGTCTGGGGAAGTGGGGTCGTGACCATGTCTTCCCGATATTGATCGAGTGCCATATCCGGTGGGCACACGGGAACTGGAACTGAACCAAAGAACGCGGCTGCGGCCGAGACGATCGTCTCTTCCGGGCAGGTTTGCCCCACCGGACCAGTGGATATTGTTGGATCTTCCAGACGAACAGGGCCGCCAGACTCCGATGTTCCAATGTTTTGTGCCGAGGGAGAGATTGTGACCACAGACCGGATCGCGGCGCGCTCCTGTCGGGTCGTATCTGAAGCTCGTTGAGCCTCGTCGGGTGGGGTTTTCTCGCTCTCTTGATCCTTGCTCCCTGAAGGTCGCTCGATCGGGATGTCGGTCGGGGCCAGTTCTACGCGGCAGAGCAGGACCGAGTCTTCCAGTAGGCTAGCACCTTGGGTGGGGCCCATACTGCAATCATTTCCTCGACGATCCGGGCCATGTCAGCCTCGCGATCGCCATCGTCTTCTCCTGGCTGCGACATACTGTGAAATATAAAGTGTGTTAAAACTACCCATCGAAAGATTCCCGTGACTTGACGGGTGAGCATTTATTTGCCCCGCTGGTTTCATTTGCGTCGGTTTAAACTTCAAGAAGAGAGAGAAAATATAAGGAAGCACCCAGGAGACGGCAGGCCAATAGTACCTCCCAAGTGGCCGGCCGTGACTGCATTGTGACATTCCTTGAGTACTTGGTGCATAATAAGGGCTTTTTGGATGGTTCAATACGGTCCTTCTTCAGCAGTGCGTCTACGGTTTCATTGATAATTTGTTGTTGGGCCGGACTACCTCTGCTTCATGGATCGATCGTGCTTCAAAAGAATGACATGTTGTGCTATTTGTGTAACACCGTTGAGTTCATGGAACTTAGTGATTTCCGCGTCAAGAACCGCTTGAAGTTCCGGCTCTAGTGTCTCCTGTTCCATACTGGATGATTGTTTTGGCTTTAAGTCCTCGTCACGGATCTCAGCTTCTACTGAGGCTAAACGAGCGTCCATCCCGGTTACCGGTTCCCTTTTGCTGCCGGGCTGGCGGAGTGGGTTTTTAAGGACATCGTCAGGTGCTGGAGGCGGCAAGACTGAGCCCGTTTGACATACTGGTTTGTTGCTATGCTGAGAGTCAGAAGTATCCTTGCGTAGCGGGCGTTTCTGCAGGAGCCAGTAAATTTATAAGAGCATAAGGCTGTGTGTGGTCATCCGCCACTAGCGATGGTTGAATTGTTGAATTGACGGGACTGTGGGGCAACTGTAACAGATAACCTCCGCAACGTATAGCAGTTCCTATGTTCCGAAGGAAATCCACTCCCAGAATAAGAGGATCCATCATCGATGGCATCGCTAACAATGTCATATGTACGGTCTGTGCCCCGAGGCTGATGGTTGCCCTAAGAGAACTTTTGATTGCTGCCCGAGTATTATCGGCAAGGTTAATATAAGTAGGAAACTCTTGTTCGCGCCTGAATCCAAGGTAGCTACCATTGGTTTTCTATTGACGAAGACTCCGAAGAGTTGGATGCGGTCTTTCTTTAGTAGGAGGGGTTTACTGGACTGAGGTCCTTATCTGGTCCTTCCGGCTGGCCCAGATTGAGACGGAGGTTTGGCCCGTTTCCCGAACGCGGACGGCAACATTCGATGGTACATACACTCCTTCTTCCGCATTGCCAACAGAACAACACACGGGGCTTCGTGCATTCCAAACACTGACTGCCCTCTGCCAGTGCATATGGCTCTCTGAGAGGCACCTAAACTCGTTCTATCTGCTTCTGATGACTTTAGCTCTTTTCCTCCTCTGTTGTAAAAAATTAAAACTTTAAAAAATAATTTTAATATGCGACTCTGTCGATGGCTCCGTTGATGACTCTATGGCTAGCTCTGTCGATAACTCAGTGCTGACTCCATTAATAATTCTCCCTGAGATATGCTGTTGATGATATAATTATTCCTGTCGAAAACTCTGTTGATGACTCTGTCTGTTAGATGATTCTGTCGAAACCGAAAGCCGATTTTCTCACCTATCATGGCATGACTTTGTGCGTGTTATATATATATATTTTTTTCTTTATTTGTTGCTCTCATTTCACTGTACCCAATCACTAAAAATAATACAAAATAAATTTTTCGCATGCATGAATGTGTCCAATATACATATACATATATATGAGTGGCTTCCTCGCGCATATGTACATACATACGTCACAAACGAATCCGAAATTTTGATGCCTTAGGGAGTATGTGTGACCTAAGCGTCACACACACAATTTCAGGCGAACCTCGACAATTCGTATCGTGAGCACACACATACGCGAGAGTCAACGTCGCCCATACACATACACACAATCGGCAGATTGCTGACTCCATTAATAATTCTCCCTTGCTGTTGATGAGATTATTAATCCTGTCGAAACTCTGTTGATGACTCTGCTGATCATTCTGTAGAAACCCTGCCGGAGACTCTGCCGATATATTTTTTTTTTTTTTAAAACTGCTTTCCAGGTATGACTCTGTCTGTAACTCAGTAGCTGACTTCATTAATTATTCTCTTTGGAATATGCTGTTGATGAGATTATTAATCCTGTCGAAAACTCTGTTGGTGACTCTGCTGATAATTTTGTCGAAATCCTACCGGAGAACCTGCCGATTTTGTCACCTAGCATGGCATGACTGTGTGCGTGTTATATATATTTTTGTTTTATTTGTTGCTCTCATTTCACTGTACTCAACATAAAAAAAAAACATACGAGTCTGCACAAAACTAAAAATAGTTTTCTTTTGCTCATGTTTAAACATAAACACCCATACATACCCTTCCATAACCATACGCATAAGAATGTGTCCAATGTCTATGAGTCGCCTCTTCACGCATATGTACACGAGTCACGAGTGAACCAGAAATTTTCTGCCTTGGAGGAAATGTGTGACGTAAGCATCGCGCACTGACACTTTCAGGATAATCTCTGCAATTCGTATCGTGGGAGCACATGCACGGAGAGTCAGACGGACAGCTCATACACGACTCACTCATGCGGGTGCAAGAATATATACACATGGGTCGGAACCAATGCACACTGAGCATCATCGTTTTTTATATTTTCACTGCACGGGTATAAAAAAATACGCTATTTCGAAACCCAATCGCGCGAAAATACTTGTAAATCAGTGTGAATGAAGGAATGACAAAAAAAACGGTTGAATCAAAGCTGTGTGTAAGAGTGAGACATAAATGGCAAGAGAATGCTCGTAGCTCACACACACGCCCCGAATCAAACGGTGAATTGTCTATTCCCATTCTTACTGGCCGCTCGTGTGTCCCTGTCTCTTTCTCGCATTTAACTGTCGCTTGCACAGAAAACTAAAAGCGCGTGGCACATCGGCAACGTATATGCGACCTTTAAATACCCTAACCACAAATATACATATATATAAAAAAAAAATGTTTAACTCCTGTGTTTATTCCGATTTATATACATATATTAATGAATATTCATACATAAATATATATTTTAACATTTCCCTCATAATACCCATCAAGGTCCCTGCTCGGGCGCCATCTGTAAGGAAGCTCTGGCTGGGGTACATTTCTCAGTCTCCCGAGTCCCGTCTACAGAACATTTATTTGATCTGAAGACCTTGATGAGTATTAAGGATGAAATGGAAAAAAGAAGGGGAAAAAAAGGAAGGGAAAGGGGTAGGAGGAGAGTCCAAAAGAAGCTGCACCGACTGATCTTGTCCGCCAAGCGAAGCCCGCTTGGCCAAAATCCGTTGCCTCTTGGACTGGGAAAGGGAAGCGTGAAGGGAAACATTAGTGGGGTTATTGGAAAGGGACGGTGAAGAGGAACTGCGACGACTGATCTTGTCTGCCAAGCGAAGCCCGCTTGGCCAAGATCCGTTGCCTCTTCACCTTGAGTGACTGAGCCTTGAGATTAGCGACTGACTTCGTCTCCAGGAGAATAACTCATCCTGCCGATCCTTCGGCTCCACTCAAAGAGTTAAGTGGCCAAGGAAAAGGGAAGGGAAAGGGTGGACATAAATTTAGTAACCAATAAAGAAATAACGCTGGGTAGGTTAAATGATAAAAGTACAGAGTTTATTGGTAACTAACTAATCCTAAACATCTTTGTAATTTTGGGCCCTACCGCACTCAAGCTAAGGGGATTTCTGAGTATTAGGCTCACCTGATAATCCTTGCTTCGAAGAAAGAAACGTGTTGTTGCACTTTGCTGCTGCTGAGTTTTTGGTTCTGCTCACTTCTATGGTCACTGGCTATATGATTTTCTCCTAATTCTAACTCTCTGTTCAAACCCACCCTTGCTCTGCCTACTTATGTCCTAACGGTGAAAACATATGATGCGTCTTGTGCTCTGGCATGCGTCACGATCGCTGTCTCTCTCTTTCACTTTAGATTTTCTGATGGTCTCTTTAGCGTCGGCATGCAGCGCAGCATCCGCTGTCGGGAGTTTACTCTCACGACGACGCGTCGACGCAGCACTCACAGCAAGATGGTAGCTAGAAAGAGAGGAAAGCATCGATCGTAAGCATTGACTATCAGAAAAAAAAGAAGTACAGTTAGTTTTGATGTCGGAATATTTAATATACCCTCCATGGGCGTGTCAAATAAAAAATAATAACAAAAAGGGGCCCTACTGACTCGCCCGTGCACCTTAACCTCGATGCGGAACAGCCGATTGTCCGCCCACATGAGGAAACGGTGATTCCTCCGGGGTCCATCATGACGGAGTACAATCACACGATCACGGATTTCGGCGGGTACCCATGTATCAGGGGTGTCGACCAGCCATTCCGGTGATTTTTTTTTTTTTTTTTTTTTTTTTTTTTTTTTTTAATAGGGGGAAAGCATTGAAAGCCGAAGTGTGGGACTTGGTATCGACCTTGGTTAGTGGTCACCGCACCGCACTAAAACCTACCCTATGCTCCGTATCCCTCTCGCGGAACCAACGCTGAAGTATATGATAACTGCTGCCATGTGGCCAACAGCTAGCCAATTGTTTTGCGAGCTAAGTAGGATATCCATGAAGTCATTGACTATAAATGGCCTCCCAATGCCTAGGCTTAGCTCTTCCCGTTCAGCAGTATATCTAGGACAGACAAACAGGACGTGTTTTGCGTCTTCATATCTTCGCACAGTGTGTGCAAAAGGGATCCGTCTCATGTTTAAACCTATGCAAGTAGGATTTAAAGCATCCATGTCCCGTCAGTAACTGTGTCAAATAGAAGTCAGTCTGGCCATGTTTGCGATTAAGCCATGGTCGAATGTCGGCCGCAGAGGAGTGTCCGGCATGGCTGCTTCCACTACTTTTGGGGGTTGGCGTCCTCAAGACACTCGCACACGGGCCGCGGAGGGGTATCCGGTGTGAGCGGAGCTGGGTCTACGTGAGTCTTGGGTTGGTTGTGCACGGGCCGCGAAGGGGTGTCCGATACACGGGGAGCCGGTGAATTGGATTCGAATCCACAGTCAGCAGCGGCGGGGGCTCTGTAGTCCTCCATAGGGACGGCGAGCACTTCACCAGGGCCTGGCCCTGGGTACGGCAACACGAACATTTCCTCTCTGAAAACGCGCTCTGCTGGCCAGACGAGAGGCTCCGTCTGGGGAAGTGGGGGCGTGACCCATGTCTTCCCGATATTGATCGAGTGCCATATCCGGTGGGCACACGGGCACTGGAACTGAACCAAAGAACGCGGCTGCGGCCGAGACGATCGTCTCTTCCGGGCAGGTTTGCCCCACCGGACCAGTGGATATTGTTGGATCTTCCAGACGAACGGAGCCGCCAGACTCCGATGTTCCAATGTTTTGTGCCGAGGGGGAGATAGTACCACAGACCCGGATGGCGGCGCGCTCTTGGTGGGGGGTGCTCTGTCGTATCGGTTCGTTCTGGCGTGCGACGCTTTGACTCTGTTCGAAGCTCGTGAAAGTGAAGCACTAACTTCTGAAGTGCCCTTATTTTCCATTAAAATGCACTTGGTGCAACTCAAATCCCTTTGGTCAACTGTCGAGATGGAATACTCCCCGTGTCACAAGGCCTTGTCGACCTAACCAGACGAGGACAGCCTAGCCAACATAAGCCACATCAAAGCGAAGCACGAATCCGCTTACGCGGCGTATGTGCGATGCGGGACGTTGTTCGGAGAGCGCATCGAGCAACTCTCGGCAGAGATGGCGAATCTTAGGCTCTATCACTTGAACGCCAAGACTCGTGGGGAAGCGAGAACCATCGTGGCGAAGTTCCCCCTGACAAATGAAGGTTTCCAGGCTGCGTGGGAGAACCTCACCACACGGTACGAACATAGCCGTCTGCTTGTCATGACTCAAGCCAGATAGCTCCTTCAGATTCCCGCGGTGGCGCTAGAATCGGGCAAAGCATTGCGAGAACTGCCGACCGCGTTCCAAGGGGGGTCTTACCGCTCTTGAGCGTTCGGGTGTTAGGACTGAGAATTGGGATGTCTTGGTTAACCATATGCACTGGCAAATTGCCGAAGGCCACAATCCTCCTGTGGGAACAATCAGTGCCAAATAAGACTGTCGTCTCCACTTGGTACGATTTGAACCAATTTCTCACCGATCGGTATCTTGTCCTGGATGCCACAGAAGAACATAAGTCGGTTCCGAGTGTTCAAGCCATCCCCAGTGGCCCTCGCAAATCCCCTGCGACGATGAAGGTTCAAGCGTTTCCCGCGAAAGCTCAGCTCAAACCAGCGTCTTGCAAGATTTGCCATCGGGAGAATCACCCAATACGACTCTGTCCTAGGTTTCTTGACATGCCTGTTCAGAGGCGTGTGGAAACCATCAGACAGCAGGGACTCTGTTTGAATTGTTTTGCCCGCGGTCATCAAGTGAAGGGCTGCTCCAGTGCGCATAATTGCCATACCTGCAAGGAAAGTCATCACACCCTGTTGCACCCTAGTGACGGTGTCGCCGTCCGCCGCGCAAGCCGCACCATTCGCTGCCACAGAGCGTCCGTCCATGGGCAATCAGCTCACAAATGCTCAAAGCTATTTTGCATCTACCCCAGGCAGAGGGCTTTTAGGCACGGCGATTGTCACTCTACATCATCGCGGGGTGGAACACCATATTCGGGCGTTGATCGACTCGGGAGCCGATTCAACCTTCCAATCCGAACGTGTCTTCAACATGGTTCAGCCCCCTTTTATCCTTGCGCCGACAAGGTGTATCTGCTGATGCTGTCTCCTCCGTGTGACAGGCTGAACAAGATTGAGGTCTCCGCCCTGGTCGCATCCAAATTGTCAGGGGCCATTCCAACGGCTCCATTCCTCAACACGGTTACGACGCAGTGACTCGATAGCCCCCTGGTTGACCCGTACTACAACAAGCCCGCGCGCCTGTTGATATGATATCGGTGTAGACCTGTTTCCCCACATCCTCGGAGAGCGGATCAAAAAGGATATTGGTGATTTCGTCGGGCTAGAAACCATCTTTGGATGGGTTCTGTATGGAGCGATCATGCCTGACCCTCCGGTGGCTCGATTGGGTTTCGCTGCACAGACGCGAGTCAATCCGGAAGCAAAACTTGATGTACTCTTCATCAAGTTTTGGGAGGTGGAAGACCTTTCCGCAAAGCCGGAAAAGGAGGATGACGTAATCTGCGAGCGGAATTTCCAGGAGACCACCCAAAGAGGGAAGGACGGCCGATATGTTGTGTCCCTAGAGTTCAAAGGTCCGAATAGCGTCGAGTTGGGTCATTCAAGACCGATCGCGCTGGCTCAATTCCTGCGGAATGAAGCACGCCTTCTCAAGGATCCCGGCCTAAAAACGCAGTACGATGCCATAATTCAAGAGTACGAGGAATTGGGTCATATGATTCGGGTGACGCCGGCTCAAGATGGGAAAAACTTCTATCTCCCCCATCACGCGGTGTTTAAGCCCGACAGCACCACCAACAAGGTACGCGTGGTATTTAACGCGTCGAGCCCATGCAGCAATGGCACGAATTCCTGCAGGATTACCCAGGCCTCAGTCAACTCCGCATCTCTCTCGTGGGAGCTTCATGTTTAAAACTTGTTCGATTCGTTTTAGATGTTCTTCGCTTGTTGGAGCTGAGATGATGATGTCATCTAGGTAGTTGCCACAACCTTCTATTCCCTTTAGAAGTTGCTCAAGATATCTCTGGAAGATTGCCGGTGCGCTGGCAATTCCATACGGAAGGCGCTGATATTGAAATAGGCCCAATGGCGTGTTGACGACCATGAATTGCTTGGTTGCCTTATCTAGTTCCATCTGAAGATAGGCGTCTTTTAGGTATATTTTGCTGAATTGCTTACCATGACGAATTATGTGAAATAGGGACTCTTTTGTTGGTAATGGAGACTGCTCTATGTCGATTTGTCCGTTAACTGCTTGCTTAAAGTCACCACAAATCCTAATGGCTCCACCTGGCTTAGGTGCTAACACACACGTCTTGATCGTTCGTTTGCTTGCTTGTTACTAAATTTTCAACTCTTACGCATCTACGTAGGTCATATAGGTTGTACAAGAGAGACAGAGACAGAGAGTATCAGACTGGCAAATTTCAGAAAAACTTATGAAATACAAAAAGAAAAGCATTGTAGCATTGTGCAAGATCATTCATGAGACTTAGAGTGCGAAATTTGTAGAAATATAAATGAAATGACAATTGGTTCCTCAACAAAGTCCTTAACAGGATACTCGAAGAGCCTTACGGGCATTGGTGGAAGTCATGTCATGACGTTTGGTAGTTTTAGCATAATTGTCACGATAGATGACATAGAGATGGAAGTCGAGTTTCATATCGTACCTGATGAGGACATGGCATATCAGGCAATTTTAGGTAGAGCCATATTACCTGGTTTACACTAAAAGATGTGGAGGGAAGCGTTTCCGAATTTTGCGGTTTAGGTTCGATTGATGTTGTACGATGGATTATGGAATTAGAAGTCAGTAACAGCTTTTTGTGTATGCAAAACAACTGTTAAAAGGAGCTGCATTGTCGTTTATACGTATTAAGAGAAATATTTGTAGTTGGGAGTCCCTGAAGGTTGCTTTGGAAAATGAATTCAGAGACTGTAGCAAGAAAACGTTTACTTGTTTTAAGTGTGGCGAAACAGGCCATCGTTCATTCGAATGCAAGGGAAAAGATACCACTAAAGCGGAAAGAACCAATGTTGTAGAGGATAAATCAGGAAAACCATCCGGTAAATTTACTGATACGGGTTTGGAGTTGAAAGAAGTAACTTATAAAACGATTAAGTTCAACGGTCTAATTGATACATGATCAAATCTGAGCCTCATACGTAAAAGCGTGTTTGTCAAACTTGGAATTAAGTCATTAACAGGATACTCGAAGAGCCTTACGGGCATTGGTGGAAGTCATGACATGACGTTTGGAAGTTTTAGCATAAGTGTCACGATAGATGACATAGAGATGGAAGTCGAGTTTCATATCGTTCCTGATGAGGACATGGCATATCAGGCAATTTTAGGTAGAACCATATTAGATCACGTCGATTTGGTTGTTACAAAGAAAGGTACAGAGTTTGTAAGCATCAAAAGACAAGAATCACTGTGTAAGGCGAATGGATCTTGTGATGAGTTGTTTAAGGAATTTGAAAGGATGTGTATGCATAGTGCAGAACAGAATAAAGTGGAAATCAAGAGTGACTTGTCAGATATCAGTGCAGAAATCGCTAGTGAAGTTAAGAAATTGATTAAAAGTTATAAACCTATTAGAAATACAAACACTCCTATAGAATTGAAGATTGTACTAACCGATGAGTTGCCAGTTTATCAGCATCGAAGGCGTTTAGCAGAGTCCGATCAAAACATTGTTGACAGTACAGTACAAGAATGGTTGGAGGAAAAGATAATAAAGCCAGGTTTTTCCGACTATGCTTCGCCTGTTGTACTTGTACCAAAGAAGAATGGGAAAAAGCGTCTGTGCTGCGATTACAGAAAAATAAATGAGAAAAAGGTCCGAGATAATTTTCCTATGCCACAGATGGATACCGTATTAGAAAAACTTCAAAGTGCGTTAGTTTATACTACTCTAGATCTAATAAACGGTTTTTTTTTCGTTTCCGTTGAAGAAAAATCTCAGAAGTACACAGCATATGAACTTGAGATGTTAGCGGTTATAGGAGCATTAATAAAGTGGCGTGTATATGTGTTAGGGTTGAAATTTATAGATTGTAATACGTTCACGATGACAATGAAAAAGAAAGAGGTTCCGTTACGTGTAGCACGTTGGGCAATGTACCTACAAGATTTCAATTACCAGATTGAACATCGGTCAAGTTCAAAGATGCGGCATGTGGATGCCTTGAGCCGTTTATCTTGTTTTCTGCTAACCGACACCATAACCCATAAACTGAAGGAAGCACAGTTGTCAGATGATTGGACTAAATTGATCAGGAGCTTGGTTCAGGAGATGGGATATGAAGATTTTTACATTGAAAATGAAATATTGTTAAAGAACCCCAATAAAGAACTTATCGTCGTACCCTCGCAGATGGAAAAGGAAATAATACAGATTGCACAGAAACAAGGACATTTTGGAGCTAGAAAGACTCAGGATATCGTAGAAAAATCGTATTATATTCCAAAGTTAAAAGAAAAGGAAGCCCGTGTTGTTGAGTGTTGCGTAGAATGTCTTATTGTTAATGCCAAAACCGGTAAAAGGGAAGGATATTTGATGTCAATAAGCAAAGGAGATCAGTCATTGATGACATATCACATTGATCACGTTGGCCCGATGGAGGTCACAACAAAGCGTTACAATCATATACTTGTTATTGTTAATGGTTTCTCTAAGTTTGTATGGTTGTATCCGACTCGTGGAACTGGAGTCGATGAAGTAGTTAGTTGTCTTGAAAAGCAGGCCATAATTTTTGGTAACCCGGTGAGAATAATTTCTGACACGGGAGCAGCATTCACATCCAATGCGTTTAAGGAATATTGTAACAGACAGGATATACAGCATTTACTGATAGCAACAGGTGTACCCCTTGGCAACGGCCAAGTAGAAAGGATGCATGGGATAATAGTTCCGAAGATTTCAAAGTTAAGCCAAGAGAATGAGGGAAACTGGTACAAGTATGTAGGACGTGTGCAACAACTTGTTAATAATACTAACCCAAGAGGTACAAAAGTTACACCTTTTAAGATATTGACAGGAATAGAGATGCGTAGTCCTGGTGATCCTGAAATGAAAAAGCTGATAACCGATTCGTTAATAGAAGAATTAGACTGTGGTCGTGAAGAGATTAGAGCGGAGGCTCGAAAGAATATCGATGAAATACAACAGTAAATGAAAAGGACGTTTGACAAAAACAGGAAATGGGAAAGAAAAAATATATATATATGGCGATTGAACGAACGCAGTATGGGACAGGACTTAAGTTGAGAGGTAAATACTTAGGACCATATAAAGTCACAAAGGTGAATAGGCACGGTCGATACGAAGTTGAGAAAGTTGGCGATAGTGAAGGACCTTGTAAGACATCAACAGTGGCTGAGTTTATCAAGCCTTGGCTAGGATCACTCGGGTCGAATGACTTGTCAGGACAGCCGATTGTAGGAAATGAAGTGTAAGGCGGGCATAATCATGGCAATCGTGAAGTAGGTAGTGAGCGAGACAGAACCACACGCAGCGGCCGTACCTATCTGGTCGACTCACTCATTGGCAAATAAGGCAGAAGGGTTGATTCAAAAAGCACTCGCAATCGTACTCTCGCCTCGATCACATCGCGAATTTATCACTGAGGCCATTATTATAATAATAAATATATGTATTCTTAACAAAGAAACATAGTTAATAAATAAGAGTAACTAAGGAAACACATCCGTATAATCTCGAATTAAATAAACAGGGAAGTAAAATCCCACATAAATGTTAAGAACAAACACGTACGAGTATGCTCTTATTGCACAGTACATCTACTAACCAACCATTGACAGGCTAATACTAAAAAACATGCGTAAGCATAGATTTAATTAAAACATTGTTCAAGCTGTAAGTTTACGCATGTCTACTCTTCTATATTTCCACGTCTCTGGCTCACTGTGCGAAACATAGTTGAGATAATTTTTCTCTCTTTTAAAGTTTTTGAAATTATATTAAAGAAGAAATTTTTTTTTTATGTAACAATCGAATCCAAAAAAGATTTTTTTTTTCTCTCTATCAAACAAATAGAAAACAGGTTTAAACCAGGGTTTGCAAAAACTGCTCTGTAGTAGCAAGAGCAATGAAAATTTTGCTATGCTCTCGCTACGGCTCCCGTTTTTGACGAGAGCAGGAGCAGAGTCAAAGGCAAACTACGAAAAATAAATGCTATGCTCTGCTATAGCAATAGCACAAAATGAAACGAAATTTCATACGTAGCCGTAGCCGTAGTTCAAAACCTAGAGCGAGATGAGAGCAGATTAAATATTTTTTTTTTTTGTTTGCTACCGCTCTCATTATAGTCATTTTTGATATTACTATTATGTTCAAATTAATATTTTTTTTTATTTGAACATTGATTAAACTAATAAGATAATAGGTAAAAGAACCTCTACAATTTATTTCCATTATTTAGATTAACACACAGTAATTATTTATTAAGTTACTGAATACATAAGTACCCTGCAACCAAAAAACAACATGATTTTTGTTACAAGTTTTCGAAGATTTTATTTATACTAATTAGGGACAATGTATGTATGTTTAAGTATTAGTATTTCCGAAATCCTTTTACTCATCCTCAAAGAAAGTCAAATTATCGATGGCACTGTCCAAGAGCGAGAGCAAAATAAAATACTACAGAGTTTCGTAGTAATATCAAACCCTGGTTTAAACGACCAAGAAAACAAAATTTTTTTTTGCTAGAAAGATGGGTACTCAAGAATCCAAAATAGACCACCCAACGGCTAATGTCGTTAACAGCGTTTAAAATACTAGATCACAAGGAAAATTTAGAAGAAATAGGGATATTGTTGTTAGCTAACCTAATATTATTAGCCTTAAATCTGGCTTTGAAATTATGCAGTGCATAATAAAATAATTAAGATAAAATATCAGAGTAGAGCAGATGGCCTAAATACAGTATAAATATGGGTCGAGTAGAACTTAAATATTTGAGCTAACTACGGGACGAAATACAGCCGCAAATGCATTCTATAACAAACAAAGGGCAAAATCCATATTAAAAAGATATAATATTGAATATAAACAAACAATTGATTTCGATATTTCAATATCACTGGAAGACAAAACCCAGTTAACTGCTGAAGAAAAGACGAATCAAGAAAAACCATCAGTGAATTTAGATCAGACAAAAATAACTCTTAATAAACCAGCCATTTCGCCAAGAAACACAAAAATGTCACTGATTTTTTAAAGATGGCCTCAAACCTCATCCCACAGTTTGATGGCAGAAAAGAAAATCTTCAGAGCTTCATGGATAAATTCAAAATAAGGCGACCATTAGGAAACAGCAGTGTCTCTCATAAAAACAAAACTAAAAGGTCACACAAGAAATTTGATAACCTCCGAACAGACAATAGAAGAGATTATTAACAGTATTGCATCAAATGTAAAAACGCAATCAGTAGCGTCAATAACGGCAAAAATCAAAAACCTAACCCAGAGATTTGTTTCTTCAAGCAAGTCAGTATGCCCAAGAGATTGAAAAGCTTACTGAATCTCTGGAAGGTGCCTTTATACACGATGGCACATCTGTCGAAATAGCTAAAAAGTATACACTTTCAGTCGCTACAGAGGCAATAACAAAGAACTGCATAAACAATCAAGTACGTAACGTAATAAAAGCAGGTATTTTCCGTGACATGAACGAACTAACAACCAAGTTCGTAGACAGTAGTATAGCAGAAACAGGACAGGCAAACCCTGTCATACACTACCGTCAATACAATAGAAATGGACAAATTAATTACCGAGGTAGAGGTAATTACCAAAATAATGGTTATAGGAATAATAATAATACCGGTGGATATCGTGGTAGCCCACGGTACAACAACCAAGGAAGAAATAATTCCAACCGAAATGGTAATGTACGACTTACTCAAAGTAATTCGGAAAACCAATAAATCCCTGCAGATATTCAGAAGAAACTGTAAATGTATACACATTCAATCTTAGCCTAAGTAGTTCTATCAAAATTAAAAATTACCAGAGGGGGGGCAACTTCGACCGCGTCGAAGTTTGTATACCCTTGCAACTGTTTTGGTAATTCTTTCCTTACCCATAGATATCAAAGTGTAAAAACGTTTTATCCAAAAAAGTCTAATGTTTGCGAAAGAACGGCCTTCAATCTTAGCATAGGATATAACGAATTTTTTGACAAAAGTCACTGTTTTCGAACATTCGTTCCTATGGGAGGTCTATGCTATAGTCACCCGATCTTGACCAAATTTGGCACAGTTTATAGCTACAATAAACTAACTTATATTAAATTTCACGACAATAGCTATAAAATTAATGAAGTTATTGAGAAAGTCACTGTTCGTGACTTTGCCATTTGTATGGGAGCTATACGATATAGTAACCCGATCTTGATCAAATTTGGCACAATTCTGACAAATACCAACTTTTATGACAATAGCTATAAAATTAATGAAGTTATTGAGAAAGTCACTGTTCGTGACTTTGCCGTTTGTATGGGAGCTATACGATATAGTCACCCGATCTTGATGAAGTTTGGCACAATTATTAATAAGAACACAAAACTGACAAATACCAACTTTTATGACAATAGCTATAAAATTAATGAAGTTATTGAAAAAGTCACTGTTCGTGACTTTGACGTTTGTATGGGAGCTATATGATATAGTGGTCCGATCCGAGATATACAACGCCTGCAGTATATACAAGCCTACGTGCAAAATTTCAGCTCTGTAGCTCTTAGGGTCTCGGAGGAGTTCGCGTTGATCCAGACGGACGGACGGACGGATGGACGGACGGACATGGCTATTTAAACTCGTCTCGTCGTGATGATCAAGAATATATATACTTTATATGGTCTGAGATGCTTCGTTCTATGCGTTGCACACTTCTGACCACAATTAATACACTCAACAAGAACTCAAGAAGGTATATGCTTCTTGTTAAATACAGGTGCTGACGTATCAATAATAATAGAAAAAACAGATTCTTTTTGTTGTGTCCACAGTAGAGAGGTACGCGTGTTCTTCTTGAGAGCTTATGCTAGACTGACCGTTTATTGATGTGTAATGACAATGTTACCATATCTAAGGAGTACTAGGTTTAACAATGTTGGGAAATGCTTATTTTAGACATAACACATCTCCCCCTTTAAATACTAATTTTAGATTTTCGGAAATCGTGTGGCTTGAACCGATTGACTTCCTGGCAAGCTCTTGTACTTTGTCGAACAGGTATACCAGAACGTCGTCGCGAAGATTGGTTTCGATTTGGAGTTTCATTGGACGTTGCTGCATTTTCACCAGGATTAGGAACAGTTTCTTGAAGGGTATTGGGAAGATCGTGATGCGTTTGAGTAAGTTGACTTAATACGGTGCGAACTGAACGACCGTGAATTAACTCAGCAGGAGATTTAATTTGTGCATTGGGGGTGAATCTGTGAGAAGCAAGCTATTTCGTTACTGCTGTTCGTACAGGCAACCCTTCCTGAATATTTTTCTTCACAGAACAGTAAACGGGAACTGCGAGTATGCGTCTACACAAATTAACCACATGGCATCGAATATTGGACCAGCGAAGTCGATGTGGATTCGCTCCCAAGCTGTGGTTGCTGTAGGCCAACTCCGGTATTGTCGTGGTGGCGCTGGATTGTTGCTCTTGCAGATGTTGCATGACTGAGCTAGCTTTTTTATGTCTTCATCAATGGCAGGCCACCAAACATGTTTCCTTGCAATTTGCTTCATGCGAACAATGCCTCAATGTCGCTCATGTAATAGTTTAAGGACTTTTGGACGTAGACTGGTTGGAATCACTATTCGATTTGCATCTGACTGTAAACATAGTAATTGATCATTAATTGTTAAAGCAAACTTACGATTAAAGTATGGCAATAAATCTTCGTTGCCACTTTCTAACTTTTCTGGCCATCCTACAGAAACGTAGTGCAGGACTTGTTTGAGGATTTTATCGTTATTCAAATGCTTGAGAATGGTTTCTGCATTAACCGGTGGATTGATTTCCCTTATTAAGTTGCAAGCTTCCTTCTTTTTATCGAATTCTATATCAGATCCAATTGGTAGTCGGGAAAGAGCATCGGCATTGCTATGTGCAGATGTCGCCCGATACCGGATATCAAAATTATAAGCCATTAGAATGATACCCCAACGTTGTAGTCTATTTGAAGTCATCAATGGAAGATGTTTCCCTGGATTGAAGATTGATACAAGCGGCTTGTGATCGGTTAACAGTATGAACTTCCTCCCATACAGATATTGGTGAAATCGTTTAACTCCGAAAATTATTGACAATCCTTTTTTTTTCTATTTGACTGTATTTCTCTTGATGTTTGTCGAGTGTTTTCGAAGCAAAAACAATGGGTCTCTCTTGACCATCGTGTTGAATATGAGAAAGGGCTACTCCGAGACCAAAAGATGATGCGTCTGCTACGAGCACGCCAGTTGCGTTGCGTTAATAATGTGAGACTTCAGAGCTGAAGGCTTGTAGTTGATTCGGACCAAAATAAAATTTTACATTTTTTCTACGAAGTTGGTTAAAAGGTGCTGCCAACTGTGAAAAGTTTGGTATAAAGTAGCAATAGTAATTTACTTTACCCATAAATGCTTCCAATTGCTTCAAATTTGAGGGCGGTTTTAATAGTCGTACAGCTTCTAATCCGGATGTGTCTGGCAAAATTCCAGCAGCACTAATCCGTCTTCCCAAGTATTCGATTTCGTCTTTGAAAAAGAAGCACTTTTCCTTTTGCCTTTGATTCCGTTTTCTTAAAGTATGTTTAAAACTTGCTCGATTCGTTTTAGATGTTCTTCGCTTGTTGGAGCTGAGATGATGATGTCATCTAGATAGTTGCCACAACTTTCTATTCCCTTTAGAAGTTGCTCAAGATATCTCTGGAAGATTGCCGGTGCGCTGGCAATTCCATACGGAAGGCGGTGATATTGAAATAGGCCCAATGGCGTGATGACGACCATGAATTGCTTGGTTGCCTCATCTGGTTCCATCTGAAGATAGGCGTCTTTTAGGTCTATTTTGCTGAATTGCTTACCATGACGAATTATGTGAAATAGGGACTCTTTTTGTTGGTAATGGAGACTGCTCTATGTCGATTTGTGCGTTAACTGCTTGCTTAAAGTCACCACAAATCCTAATGGCTCCACCTGGCTTAGGGTGGGGTATGCCCAGTTGCTAAATTTGATCGGTTTCCAGATATTGGCTTCCGTGAGACGATTTGCTTCGGCTTTGAAATGTTCCAATTGAGTAAATGGAATTTGACGGCTTTTGCAAAATTTGGGTGTTGCTGTAGATTTTAAAATTTTGATTTTTTTTTAAAGATTTAAAGATTTGGCTTTGAAATCTTTTATGGTACCCATGGCAGGCTCGAACACTGACTTATATTTGCAGCAAAGCTCTTTAATTCGAATATTTTCTTGCTCGTAAATCTTACATATTTGGACAATGTCGAATCCAAATTTTTTAAATAAATCTGTTCCGAAAAAGATTGGCTTCGTCTCTTTTACTAGTAACAATGATTACAATATTTTTGATTTTTTTTCCACACTCTGCGACAGTGTGCAATTCGCCTAGTTTTGGTATTGGAATGTGTCTATATGCGAAAAATTGTCTGGAACAATCTTGCAATTTTGGTTTATTCAGTAATAAATATGTTTCAAAATTTATCACTGTTGACCCTGAGTCCATTCGAAAAGTAATAACTTGATTCAATATTTTGATATCAATTAGCTTTTTATGATTTTCGTTTTTGATTTGACCCGCTATAGTGTTTACTTCTTCCATTAAATTTGCTTCTTCTCTTTTTGTGTCTGCTTTGACATACACACGACAGATATATGGCCTTTTCTACTACATTTGTAAAATACGGCGTCACGATGCACAGTGAGGCATTCTGGCATTTAGCATTGCAAAAATCATAGCGTCTAAACCAATAATGCGAATTCAAAAATTTAAAAAGCATATGATAAAGAATACCTTAAGCTTCAAAATGAATGTTTGTCAAAAGTGCTGGGTGTTCGTGGTGCTGTAATATTCAAGGTCAAAGTCAGAAAATATTTCCAAGCACGTTTTTCCTTTAAAAATGGATTGGAACCCGGTTTTTTCAATCACAAATGGAATTTTTCATTGTTTTAAATGAAATTAAAAAAAAAATGTTTTTAATTTTTTTTAGGTTAATTTTGAAAATTTGCTATTGATGGCTGATTTTCTTCAAAATAATTTTCAATATTTACATCAATATCTAGTAAACTCAACATTTCGGGACTATATAATAAGTGGGTGGGTCCGAAGAGGCTGCTAGCATGTTAAAAAGGTCTTCATTTTGTCTAAGACGGGAAGTTTTTAATGTATTAGTGTATCTGAACCTTTTGTAGTCCTTGATTTTACATTCCTATGCTTCTTCGGATAGCTCTCCAAGTAGTAAACACTGATATTCTATTAAATCCTTTCCGTGAGCCAAAATCCTATGTACCGTTGGGGTAAGTTTTTTTTGCGGATACAATTCAGGCAAAAATTGAGCAGTCTTTGAAGTATATTCGGCAAATTTTTCACCATTTACCATTTCCTTTTTTTTTACGAAATATGCCAGATTTCAGAAGCTTGCGATCCATTTTCGCCTTATGTTATATTGCGAATACATATTTGATATTTACCTTAAGCTCCTTACTAGCGTTTTCGAATGAAACGCTCATTTCAAAATCATTTAAGTTTTCTCGTAAACTTTCAAAATCCTTTCATTCTTTAACAACATTTTTGCACAAATAAATAAAACTGTCTTGAATTATATTGACAAATACTATTCAGTCCTGAATTTAAGGTGTTTCCACTTATGGAGTTAAAAATAAACTGTCGCAAACGAGAGGAACAATTAGCTCTTTATGTTATATTTTTTGAATTAACTAGGTAGAACGAAAAATCGGTATTACCCTTTTTGTATTAATTAGGTAAAAAACTTAATATTTACATCCAATTAGGTAAACGGAAATAAAAACTACCAACCCACAATTAGGACAAATTTTTCATCAACTTAAATAACATTTACCTGTCTTGTCAGTTTTTCCAAAGCAGGTAATTAGCAATTTATCATTGTAGAAAGGCATATTTGTAAACAGGTAGTATTTGCAAAACAGCATTACGCAATGTTATCATTCTAAATACAAAGAAGCTACAGGCCGATACGCATGCGCTCTTCTTCTTCCTTATACCTGCAGCGCATTTTTTAGGCGAGGTTGCCTTAGTTTTATGGCTTACGCTTCGCTGTCGCAGGTCTCCGCATATTGGGACTATATACATCTGATAGGTAAATATTTCACCTACCTAGTGTATGTAGTCCGGTATTGATACTCGTTGATCCTTGCTAGTTTTATTCCACCAAAGTTCAAAAAATGCCAATATTTAGTACATTTTTTAAACGCTTCTAGTTCAATAATGATTTAAGTAATTATTAAAATTTATGAAACATGCTATTCATAAAGAACATACTTTTCAGATAAAACAAAAAATTCAAGATCGATTGTTGAAATCGCCCAATATTCAGTTTCAAAGTTGCGATTTTTTTTAAAAATTATCATTTTTTCCTATACACTAAAAATATCTCAACTTTGGGAGCCTCTAGCACCCATGAATCTCAACCGATTTCAAAAATTTTTTGGATTCATAATCTCTGAAGTATTTCCTATCGATTGCATATATCATTTTTGCCAAACGCGATTTTGAAAAAACGTATTTTTGCAACGCTATCCGATCAAAAGTCCCAACTGTGCGATGTTTGCATCTCTCTCTAGTGTGAGACGTTCCACACCCAGAACACGACTTCCACGAGTTTTTGCACTGTTTCTCTTTGTTCGGTTTATTCTGATACTTTTTAAATGTATGGATCGCGTTGAGTGGAACTTAATCTCTCTTATCTTTAAGAGTTGCAACGGTTTTTGTCGTTGTCTGATAGGTCTCCGCAACCATGAGCACATCTTCAAGAGTCGGCTGGTGCTTTTGAAGAGCAGCTGCCCGTACTGCATCATACGGGGTATGTACGATGATCTGATCCCGGATCATTTCATCCACGTAGTTGGACAAACAACCTTGTGCAGAACACACAAATTGACATTCACGAGCGATCCCGCGCAAGTCGGCTACCCACTCTTTGTCTGTTTGACCATGTGCCAATAGATTAAGTCAAAGAATATTTTTGGAATAAAAATCAATCTGAATATGACCACAAAGCAACACAGACGTGTTCTTTCTTAAAGCTTTTGAACCGGTCATTACAGCTTAAACAACTGTATTTTTCTGGCCAGACCGAATGTGGATGGCGGATAACTTTGCCCATGCTTCGCTCGCGGTTTTATAATGCTTTATACCGTTGATCTGCGACGGACTTATATACACAACAAATACTTGATTTTTTACTGTCAAAAAATTCTTTTTGTTCAGCCGTATCAGACGCCTCTTTTTTAACCGACCACAAGTCACCGACCACAAATCAGAATGAATCAACAGACTTTTCATCTGTACTGACTATACACTATAATTTTCAACCTCTTGTTTTTCGATTGAAAATTGTGCACTCATCTTGAACAAATTAGTTAATCACAAACTTTAACTAACAAAACGAATCTCTTACAAGTCTTTCCGACCAACCCGCACAGTTTTACCTTCTGTTGCCTGGGCCCCTCACCTATTCCAGTAGAGGTTTATTAGAGACTAAATCTATGCATAGGAACATTCGCTGTAGCGCAGGCAGCAAGAAAATGAATGTAAAGCAGAAATGAAAGAATGTCCGTTACAATTCACAGACTGCGGTGGTTATATACACATTTTAACATATATATCCGACCATACTTATAAATTATATATATAAATTATATATATATATTTCCCAGACATTAGTTGCCCATACATACATATTTCCAGCAATATTTACACAAAAAAATTATATTCGTCCTTCTTTCTATATTTTACTCATGGTTTGTTGCTTACGTACTCCCATCGATACTTATAAATCCATCTAAAGTTTTGTAATCACTCCGTTTTGCCTACGGTTCACAGTGAGAGAATTCTCTCGTATTCATACAGTCCACTTCTCTTTCTTGGTGTTTCTCCAAACCCGAAGGACGCGCAAACTCGCGCTTTGTCGGTAAGGTCGTCCCCTGAGTATGTCCACGGAGCCGTGCAAGACTGCGCCAAAGTCTAAAAGTCTTTCGTCCCTCTGCAAGCTCCAGGACGAAGGTTCGGCCTCCGAAGTCTCCGGTGACCGCCGAACTCGAACGGACATTCCGCGCCAAGTCCTCCGTCTGCTCGCAGCCTCAGCGAATGCGTCTTGGTAGCATAGAGTTCCCCCGTGTGAGGTGGAGACATTTGATGGCGACAGCCTAGCATGGCCCACATTCCGCGATTTCTTCGTTGCCATTTATATCGCCAATCCGTATTTGTCACCCGTATTTGGCGAAGTCCCCCTGACGAATGAGGGTTTCCAGGCCGCGTGGGAGAACCCCACCGCACGGTACGAAATTCCCGCGGTGGCACAAGAGTCGGGCAAATCTATGCGAGAACTGCAGAACTGTAGTACTGAGAATTGGGATGTATTACTTATCGCCATATGCACTAGCAAAATGCCGAAGACCACAATCCTCTTGTGGGAACAATCAGTGCCAAATAAGATTGTCGTCTCCACTTGGTACGATTTGATCCAATTTCTCACCGATCGGTATCGTGTCCTGGATGCCACCGAAGAACATAAGTCGGCCCCAAGTGTCCAAGCCATCCCCATTGGCCCCCGCAAATCCTCTGCGACGATGAAGGTCCAGGTTTCCCGCGAAAGCTCAGCTCAAACCGGCGTCTTGCAAGCTCTGCCCTAGTTTTCTTGACAGAGGCGTTTGGAAACCATTAGACAGCAGGTACTCTGTTTGAACTGTTTTGCCCGCGGTCATCAAATGAAAGGCTGCTCCAGCGCGCATAATTGCCATACCTGCAAGGAACGTCATCATACTCTGTTGCATCCTAGTGATGTGTCCGTGTCCTCGCCGTTCGCTGCACAAGTCCCACCATTCAGCGCCACCGAGCGTCCGTCCACGAGCAATCAGCTCACCAATGCTCAAAGTTATTTTGCATCTACCACAGGCAGAGGGCTCTTAGGCACCGCGATTGTCACTCTACACCATCGCGGTGTGGAACACCATATTCGTGCGTTGATCGACTCGGGGGGCCGATTCAACCTTTCTATGACCGACAAAGTGTGTCTGCTGATGCTGTCTCCTCCGCGGGACAGGCTGAACAAGATTGAGGTCTCCGCCCTGGTCGCATCCAAATTGTCAGGGGCCATTCCAACGGCTCCATTCCTCACAACGTTTCTGACGCAGTGACTCGATAGCCCCCTGGTTGACCCGTACTACAACAAGCCCGCCTGATATGATATGCCTATTTCCCCACATCCTCGGAGAGCGGATCAAAAAGGATATTGGTGATTTCGTCGGGCTAGAAACCATCTTTGGATGGGTTCTGTGTGGAGCGATCATGCCTGACCCTCCGGTGGCTCGATTAGGTTTCGCTGCACAGACGCGAGTCAATCCGGAAGCAAAACTTGATGTACTCTTCATCAAGTTTTGGGAGGTGGAAGACCTTTCCGCAAAGCCGGAAAAGGAGGATGACGTAATCTGCGAGCGGAATTTCCAGGAGACCACCCAAAGAGGGAAGGACGGCCGATATATTGTGTTCGTTCCGTTCAAATGTCCGAATAGCGTCGATTTGGGTCATTCAAGACCGATCGCGCTAGCTCAATTCCTGCGGAATGAAGCACGCCTTCTCAAGGATCCCGGCCTAAAAACGCAGTACGATGCCATAATTCAAGAGTACGAGGAATTGGGTCATATGATTCGGGTGACGCCGGCTCAAGATGGGAAAAACTTCTATCTCCCCCATCACGCGGTGTTTAAGCCCGACAGCACCACCACCAAGGTACGCGTGGTATTTAACGCGTCGAGCCCCTCCACACGAGGCGTCAGCCTTAACGATGTCTTGCACACCGGGCCTACTCTTCAGGCCGATCTTACGCTTCTAGTACTGAAATGGCGGTTCTTTCAATTCGTTTTCAACGCTGTCATAACGCAGATGTATCGACAAATCCGAGTCGACCCCAGGCATACCCCTTTTCAGCGGATCCTTTACCGAGATCGTTGCGGCAATATTCAGGATTATGAGCTTCAAACGTTTGGGGTTCACATTTGGGATTAACTGCGCGCCATTCTTGGCGATCCGTGTCCTGTTACAACTGGCACAAGACGTGCAAGCCATATACCCTCAGGGGCGAAATCCTGCGGATTTGATGATGTCCTCGCGGCGCTCATACTGACGACGCCCGTCTCGCCATACGAGAGCTTCGAGCTGCCCTTCAATCTGCGGGCCTCCCGCTCTGGAAGTGGTCTTCCAATAAGAAGGAAGTACTTCAAGCGATCCCGAGAGAGCACCTGCTGCGAGAGGACTTTCGCGAGCTGATAGACGCGAGCACTGGGAATCCGCTGGCAAGCCGCCGAGGCCGACTTCTTCTTCACCGTAGCGGACCCACCATTCAAGGAGTCGATCTCCAAAAGGCAAGTCCTGTCCCATATCGCTAAACTCTTCGACCCCGCTGGCTGGCTAGCCCCATTTGTTATCCGAGCGAAGATATTCATGCAGCAAATCTGGCTAACCGAACTGGGCTGGGATGACGCTCTGCCGCCTTTCCTGCTGCAGCAATGGCGCGAATTCCTGCAGGATTACCCAGGCCTCGGTCAACTACGCACCCCCTTTGGCTAAATACCAGCGATACGCTCTCGTGGGTGCTTCATGGCTTCTGTGACGGGTCACAGAAAGCGTATGGAGCAGCCCTATGTGTGCGGGTTCGGTATCGCGATCAAGTAAGCACCCATTTATTAACGGCTAAGACCCATGTAGCTCCAGTCAAAACAGTCTCGCTGCCTGGGCTGGAGTTGGGCGGAGAGGTTTTGCTAGCCGATCTCTGGTCGTCGATCGTTCCTGAACTCCCGATCCCACCTGCAGCCTCCCAGTTTTGGACCGACTCCACCATTGTGTTGGCCTGGCTCAACAAACCCCCATGTAGTTGGTCCACCTTCGTGGCCAATCGGAGACGACGACATTCGGACGGAACATAGAAGGGCTCCTGTTGTCTTGCAACAGGATGAGCTTCGCTACGGGTCCTCGGGTAGACCCACGCGCTGTGGTGACATCAGCCACTCGGACGAGACCGTCAGCCCCGGGCAGAGTGCGCTCAATTCGCCCTAAGCGCCACTCGTTGGAGGGGAGATTATCTTCGGACACGATCACGAGGTCGCCGGTCTCTGGAGACTGCGAGCCGGTGATTTCCACTTATTCCGTATTCACTCTTCCAGCGGCGACAGAAAGCATGCTGGATTGCCTTCATTCGCTGCCATCGGTTGATTAGCGACATAGGCTCGACCAAAGTTTCCGGTTCCGCAATGGATAAGAGTGGTCCTCAAATCAGGAAGTGTCCCGGGCTTAGTGCTAGCAAATCTTCTGAATCCTCGCTCATGGGAGAAATTGGCCTGGAGTTTAAGCACGCCTCGATCCTACAGAGGAGAGTGGAAAGTTCCTCGAACGTGCACTTGACAGTAGAAGCGGACTTGTAAAATAGGGTCTTAAAACTTTTGACCCAGGCTTTCCACAGTCCTCCCATATGGGGGGCGCTCGGTGGAATGAACTGCCAGGACAAGATATGCTGGGGAAATGTCTTCATTATATCAAGCTTGGTGGCGTTCAGGAAATCTTTTTCGAGCGCCTTTGAGTCTCCTACGAAGGTTTTGCCATTGTCGGAGTAAATACACTGTGGGCACTGTCTCTGTTCGACAAACCGAGAGAAGGCTGCGAGAAATCGTTCAGTGGTGAGGTTTAAGGTAGCCTGGAGATGGATCGCCTTCGTGCTGAAACACACAAAGACGAAAACATAACCCTTAGTAATGAGACACGCACGCCCGGTATAATTCTTGATCTCGAAAGGCCCTGCGAAGTCAATGCCAGTGTGGGTGAAGGGCCTGAAGTACGTGATGCGCTCTCGAGGATCACCCATCATTTGAGTCTGTAGTCGTCGACGATGAACGATGCAGACTTTGCACCCCTTGATGTGGGACTTCACCAGGTTCTTGATCCGTGGGATTCAGAATTTGGTGCGCAGATACCGCACCATCAGTTGATTGCCGCCATGCAACGTGATGCGTTGGGCGAACTTTAGGAGTAGGCGTGTGAAATGTGTGTTATGGGGGAGGAGAATAGGGTGATGTTCATCATACCGTGGGGACTCAGCGGCGCGGAGTCGTCCGCAGGAGCGGAGTATCCCATGGTCGAGAAATGGGTTTAAATTGAGTAGCGTGCTGGGTGATGGAAGGGGTCGCCTTTCATCAAGGGCCCGTATCTCCGCGATGTATTCTCGATGCTGGGAGGTCCCAATCAAGGCGCGCTCGGCGGAGAGCAATTCGTCATTGGTGAGGTGGACCGTGGAAGGCGTCGAAATCATTTTGGTGGCGACGCTTAGGATGTTCGCGGTGACTCGTAATGCCCTACCATAGTCCGAGAAACGTTCGCTAACGTCATCGAGTAGGGTGGTCGCTGTGGTGTGGCACTGGACTCGTTGCTCCAGCTGGGTGTCTGGGAGTTCATTATTGAGAGATGGCCAGTACTCTCCACCGGACGGCACCACCGCCACAACCCCGTTCCCGATCATCGTACGACCGCTCCGCTTCTCCAGAAGGCGCACCCGAGATCTCTCTCTCCTCTCTGCTTCACGCCAGGACTGACAGTCGTGCCAACAGCAGTCCTCCGGTTGGGCAATGGCTCACAATCATTCGTGACCCGCGTCCTCCTCGATGCGTGTGAGGCTGAGCGCCGCATCAACCTTTCATTTGCCCTGGGGTTGGCTGTGACCAAGGTCAGGGTCGACCAAGCCTGCATGGCCGTCCTCCCATCCGGGAATTGTCGGCGCCGGTCCGGGAGAAATTCGCCACCCTGATCCTGGCCGACCCCAATTTCTTCCCATCCGGGAAGTGTCGGCACCGGTTCGGGGAGAAATTCGCCACACTGATCCTGGCCGACCCCAATTTCTATCGGCCAGCGTCGGTGTCCGTGGTGCTCGGGGCAGACCTCTATCCTGAGACATCCAACCAGGCTGTGTGCGCGGTCAGCTCCCGTAGCCCAGAGCACCGTGTTCAGATGGGTCGTCTCCGGCTCCTGTGGGATCTAGGCGCTCCAGAACGCTGCCGTCCCCCATCCTTCATATGTCCAAGGTGGGAATTGCAACATGTTGCAAGGGGGGCGGTATGTTCACGACACGGGGTGAACAGCAGTGAGCGGCGAAGAGCAGTGAGGAGTAAGGAGGGTTTTTGATTCTCGGCTTCTACGGTCCCACCAGGAGGAGTGACTTGATTTTTCTGATTGGCATCGCCATTTAATTGAGTACGAGCATCTAAACCGAACATCCGTTCTTTCACTAGGTTTTCTTTTCCGATATTGTATTTTTTCCAAACCGAACCATTTTCGTGTGTGTCGGGACATTTTGTACCACACAGAAAATAAACCACAATCAATTTTAAACGAAGTTTTCGCGCGTTTCAATTCATTACGCACTCACCAGACCCCTGAAGAAATTGGCACCCGCCAACCACTTGTGTCTTATTTGGATCCTTCCGCCCTTCCACGAACACAGGCCATTCAAATTCGGTACTAAAAGTGAATGTTTAAGATTAATCATCGTGGTCAGCTGAAATGGCTTCACCAAATCAGATAGACCAAAGAAATATACAAAAACGAAACATAAGCAAAAATAAGTCAAAAAGATTCATATGGCAAGTATTGCTCAAAACCATACAACATGCTTCCGCACTCTGTGGACACTTAACACCTAAGACCAAAACGGCGCTATATTAAGTCGCCAACGCTGAGCATGAAATATAAACAAGTTTCAACCTTCGAAAACTTGGGCATTAGAATAAGCATTTTTAAGAAAAATTGTCGCCTCGAGTATCGAGCCTAGAGTCTAACGATAAGAGTTCATATATATACACAACACTTTTTCAAATAAAATCAGTTCAATAATAATAAGAGTTCATATATATACACAACACTTTTTCAAATAAAATTAGTTCATATTTTGAATTAAACAAATGAAGACTGGGTTATTTTCCTTCTCTCCGGGAATCCCTATTCATTTTGGTCGTTTGAAAAAAAGGAACTAAGATCAGCTAAAGGTAGCAAAAATAAACTGTGGTATTTTCGGCGATGGGAATGGTTGTGTGTGGCGTATTCGAAGCCCTAAAACAAAAAAAGTTAACTAGTATTTAGGTGCAAGTCGGCAACTACAAACAGCAACAGAGAAACAAGAAAGTTGCAAAGGCGAGGCTGCTGAATACAAGAATACAAGAATACACGGCCAATACAAGAAAATTCTGTACGAATACCAGCACCGGCATCGTCTAGCCCGACAAGCTAGACCCCGGAGCCAAGAGATCGGAGAAACCAGCATCGGCGGCCCAACAGCCTGTGCGAAGACCAGCACCGGCACAGTCTAGCGCGACAAACGAGAGCTAAACGATCAGAAAAATTTAAAAGTTGAGAATGTTACCGTAAGAGACAAACTACCGGTGTTGCCGAAAATACAGGTACTCACATTTTCTGGAAAACATAGAGAATGGAATCTGTTTCTTCGGAAATTTGACAGAGAGGCTCTGCATTTGTAAGAGGGCCCGATTTGAAAAACGAGGCAAGTTCAAATTCTATCTGATGTCATTGAATACTTGGGGCAAAGATATTGCTCTCTAAGTGCCATAAAAAAACGTTGGCATAACGCACTTCTGTGCTATAAGTTTAAAGCGCTAACACCTAAAGAAAGGGTGAAAATAGCCAAAAAAGTGCCACTGTGTACACGATGCTTAAAGCGTTCAAGCAACAAGAGATGCACTAATGAAATGGACTGCTCATTGTGCAGCCAGGGGCAACATACCCTTCATCAATTTTGGGGAAAAACAAGCGAAGGTAAATACTTGTGTTACGGAACAACAAAAACTGTTGGCCACAGCTCTGATACAAGTTTAAAAAAAATAAATGAAGAGTATGTAAGTAAGCTCTGGCTGGGGTACAATTCTCAGTCCCAGAGTCCAGTCTACAGAACATTTATTTGATTTGGAGACCTTGATGAGTATTAGGATTGGGGACTGAGACCACATGAAGGGGGAAAAGGGAAGGGAAAGGAATAGGAGGGGAGTCCAAGAGTAGTAGCAACGACTGATCTCGTCTGTCAAGCGAAGCCCGCTTAGCCAAGATCCGTTGCCTCTTGGATGGGAAAGGGAAGCGAGAAAGGGAATGTTCGTGTGGTTATGGGAAAGGGAGGGTGAAGAGGAACTGCAACGACTGATCTCGTCTGCCAAGCGAAGCCCGCTTGGACAAGATCCGTTGCCTCTTCACCTTGAGTGACTGAGCCTAGAGACCAGCGACTGAATTCGTCTGCAGGAGAATAACTTATCCTGCCGAAGTCCGCTGGTCCTTCGGCTCCACTCAAGTGGTTAAGTGGCCAAGGATAAGGGAAGGGAAAGGGTATGCATAGATTCAGTGCCGAATGAAGAAATAATGCAGGGTGGGTTAAATGATCATATTTTAACGTTTAATAATAATTAATTAATCCTAAACATATTTCTGAAATCTGGGTCCCTACCGCACTCAAGCAAAATAAAGGAAGAGAACTTAGGCAATGGGCTCACCTGTCAATCCTGAAGGATCCCTTTAGGATACTCGGTCCTTTGTCTTCGGCTACACTTGTTGGTTTTTTCCACTGTCCTTGTCCTATATCCTTGTTGATCCTTCCGTTGTTAATCCTTGTATTGGTGAGTAGTCCTGTTAATGATCCTTGTCCAGTTGTTATCCTTCCGGATTGAAGCAAATATTTCCCTCGATGTTTTCTTGTTGACTTCCAAACACTGACTGCCCTTTGCCACTGCTTATGCTTGGTTTTTAAATGGCCGCTTGTGCTTTACTCTTCTGTCTTTTTCACTCTGCTGCTGCTGCTGCTGCTACTGCTACTGCTGCTTCTGCTTCTGCTGCTGTTTCTGCTTCTGCTTCTTTGGGTGAGAGTAGTGGATTTTTTTAGGTTACCCATGCCCAAGTCTCGTTCAACTCATAATGCGGTAGGTTACAACCTCACTAATGGCTCTCTGAGAGGCACCTAAATACGTTCTATCTGCTTCTGATGACTTTAGCTCTTTTCCTCCTCTGTTTAAAAAAAAAAAACTTTTAATAAAACTAATTTCCATATGCGACTCTGTCGATGGCTCCGTTGATGACTCTGGCTAGCTCTGTCGATAACTCAGTGCTGACTCCATTAATAATTCTCCCTGAGATATGCTGTTGATAAGATTATTAATCCTGTCGAAACTCTGTTGATGACTCTGCTGATCATTCTGTCGAAACCCTGCCGGAGACTCTGCCGATATATTATTTTTTTTTTTGAAACTGCTTTCCAGGTGTGACTCTGTCGACGGCTACGTTGGTGACTCTATTGTTAGCTCTGTCGGTAACTCAGTAGCTGACTTCATTAATTATTGTCTTTGGAATATGCTGTTGATGAGATTATTAATCCTGTCGAAAACTCTGTTGGTGACTCTGCTGATAATTCTGTCGAAATCCTGCCGGAGACTCTGCCGATTTTGTCATCTAGCGTGGCATGACTGTGTGCGTGTTATATATATTTTTGTTTTATTTGTTGCTCTCATTTCACTGTACTCAACATAAAAAAAAAACATACGAGTCTGCACAAAACGAATAGTTTTCTTTTGCTCATGTGTGTGTTAAACGTAGGTGATATAGCCATGCATACCCTTCCATACGCATAAGAATGTGTCCAATGTCTATCAGTCGCCTCTTCACGCATATTTACATACGTCACGAGTGAACCAGAAATTTTTCTGCCTTGGAGGAAATGTGTGACGTAAGCATCACACACTGACACTTTCAGGCTAATCTCTGCAATTCGTATCGTGAGCGCACACATGGACGAGAGTCAGTGACGCTCATACACACTCACACGATCGGGTGCGGCATTACACATGTGAGAGCCAGTGCACACGAGCATCATCGTTTTTTTTCTCACACACACGTGCATTTCGAAAACTTTCGTACAATAAAAAAAATACGCTAAAACAAAACCCAACGCGCGACTGTACTTGTAAATCAGTGTAAATGAAGGAATGATAAAAAAAACGGTTGAATCAAAGCTGTGTGTAAGAGTGAGACATATGTATATGGCAAGAGAATGTTTGTAGCTCACACACACGCCCCGGATCAAACGGTGAATTGGCTATTCCCATTCTTACTGGCCGCTCGTGTGTCCCTGTCTCTTTCTCGCATTTAACTGTCGGCAACGTATATGCGACAAAAGCCTCCAAAATATACATATATATAAAAAAAATGTTTAACTCTCCGTTTATTCCAAAATATATATTAATGAATATGCATACATAAAAAAAATTTTCACTCTTGTGTGGACTCATATATTATTAATAAATGTAAAAACATATATATATATATATATTAATATTCCCCCTAATACCATCAAGGTATCTGACTCTGCTGTCCCAGTCCGTCTCGAACATTATTTATCTGAGACCTTGATGAGTATTAGGATTGGGGACTGAGACCACATGAAGGGTGGAATAGGGAAGGGAAAGGAATAGGAGGGGAGTCCAAGAGTAGTAGCAACGACTGATCTCGTCTGTCAAGCGAAGCCCGCTTAGCCAAGATCCGTTGCTCTCTTGGATGGGAAAGGGAAGCGAGAAAGGGAATGTTCGTGTGGTTATGGGAAAGGGAGGGTGAAGAGGAACTGCAACGACTGATCTCGTCTGCCAAGCGAAGCCCGCTTGGACAAGATCCGTTGCCTCTTCACCTTGAGTGACTGAGCCTAGAGACCAGCGACTGAATTCGTCTGCAGGAGAATAACTTATCCTGCCGAAGTCCGCTGGTCCTTCGGCTCCACCCAAGTGGTTAAGTGGCCAAGGAGAAGGGAAGGGAAAGGGTATGCATGTAGTGGTGATTTAATGATCGTTACTATATTTATTTATTTAATAATATTTGAATTGTTTGATGACAATCGAGTTCAATAAATTGTTAAGATTTTAAACATACTTAGAAAAATAACACTGGACTACTTATGGACCTTGACGTGCGAATCAGTTGACAGTCTCTTTTCGAATGACCCGCGGCCTTTTTAACAAGCTCTCTCTCAACTTATATAATGATCGTATGCCCTGCTCTCTCTTAACTACTAGAATGTTCGGCCACTACGCGTTTGTCTCCTCTCTTCTATCACTTCGGATTGCTCTCTCTCAATGCCATTTCCCACATTCGGCCCTCCTGACAGTACATTCTACCCGAATGACTGTACAATTTCATATATTCCGATACAGTTGATGTCCTATTAGGCCCTTCCGCTTGTCTAAGTAGAGAAAGTTCTCTACTTCATATCTTCCATGATTTTTAATTGCCGTTACCTTATATGTTCCTAAATATTTTCCTTTAAGTTTCAGACCAACGCCATATTGGGTACGCTTAATAGCAACCAAATCATTTATTTTGAATCGTTTTCCCTCTCTTCTCTTTAGATTAGCTGACTTCTTGTTCTCCTCTTGAATTTGTTTTATATTTTCAACTGCCTCCATTCGTATTTTCTTCCTATGTTCTGCTAGTTCTTCGATTAGAAGATCATCGAGTAGTTCTTTAAGGTCGACATTCTCTGATCTACGCATGTCAATACCAGTTAGGATCTTAAAGGGAACGATCTTAGTACTTCTAGGTGCCGTATCGTTGATGATTTGCTGAACTTTCCCTACGTGTTTATACCATGAAGCTGGTTTATCTAAACTCATTTTAGCTAACATTGGAATAACAATCTTGTGAATCCTTTCAACCTGCCCATTTCCTCGCGGTACTCCGGTGGTAATCAATAAATGCACCATATCGTTATCCTCGCAATACTTTTTGAAGATGTGTGAAGTAAAAGCCGCGCCTCTATCAGATATCAATCGTACTGGGTTCCCAAAATTTGTCGCTTGAACTTCTGAGCACCGTATCACTTCATCTACGCCTGTGCTCCTGGTGGGATACAACCAAACGTACTTAGAAAAACCATCTATTATAACCAACAAGTAATTATACTGTTTATTCGTAAGTTCCATTGGTCCGACGTGATCAATATGGTAAGAACAAAGTGGTTTGTCACCCTTTTCTATTGAAGTTAGATATCCCTCTCTTTTGCCAGCCTTTGCGTTAACAACAATACACTCCACACAACTATTTACCACACGAATAACCTTATCTCTCAATTCGGTAATATGGTATGATGGAAAAATGGCCCTGGGTATGCGCAAGTCTAATAATCTCATGTTCCATTGCCGAAGGTACTACAATCAACTCACAATTAGGGTCTTTAAAGAGGATTTCGTTATCTATATAGAAGTCTTTATAACATTCCTTTTCGACTAGCGTCCTTACGTCCTTGGTCCACTCATCTTGCAACTGAGCTTCTTTTAATCGATGTTTAATAGTGTCCTCAACAAGCATAAAACATGCGAAACGACTCAACGCATCGACGTGCCTCATTTGAGTACCCTGATCGATGTACAATAACATAATCAAAATCTTGAAGATACATAGCCCAACGAGTAACTCTCAAAGGAACATCTTTCTTCTTCATAGTCATAGCGAATGCGTTACAATCAGTAACTATGGTGAATCGAGATCCTAGGACATAAACACGCCATTTGGTTAGTGCTCCAATTATAGCAAGCACTTCGAGTTCGTAAGAACGATACCTTTCTTCACATAATTTTGTCTTACGACTCATTCAACGGGATAAAATGAATTATCCTCTGATTGCTTTTGTAACAAAGTTGCCCCAAATCCGTATTTTGAAGCCTCCGCATGTATTTCAGTTTGCAATTTCGGGTTAAACAATTTAAGGATGGGTTCTTTAGTCAACGCAGCTCTTAGTTCTTCGAAAGCGAGTTTGTGTATATCTTTAAATTCAAACTTCGAATCCTTACGCATTAAATCGGACAACGGCTTCGCGATTACTGCATAATTCTCAATAAATTTTCTAAAATAGGAAGTTAGACCCAAAAATCTTTGTAACCGCTTTTTCCTACTTGGGATGCGAAAATTCGAAACAGCTCTAATCTTTTCTTTGCTCGGCGTTATGGTACCATTTTCTACATCATACCCTAAAAATAGAACTTTTCGTTGCAGCATCTGACATTTACTCCAATTAATTCGTAACCCGTTTTTTGCTGACACGTTTAGTACGCGTTTTAGCTTGGCCAAACCATCATCTATACCTGCACTTGGAATGATGATGTCGTCCATGTAGACTACACAATCATTTGCTTTAATCAAATCTCGTAACACAACCATTACGAATCTTGTAAATACAGCTGGTGAATTAGAAATACCGAAAGGAACATACAGGAATTCATATTGTCCACTCTGAGTAACAAAAGAAGTGTATTTCTAAGAGCTTTCTACTACCGGTACATGGAAAAATCCGTTTGTTAAGTCTAAAGTTGAAAACATATTGGCACCTTGCAACTTTTCTAAAACGCTGTCCATATGAGCCATAGGAAAGTTATCACGAAGTATCTTTTCATTTAATTTCCTGTAGTCACAGCATAAACGCATCTGACATGCATAGATTCAGTGCCGAATGAAGAAATAATGCCGGGTGGGTTAAATGATCATATTATAACGTTTATTAATTATTAATTAATCCTAAACATATTTCTGAAATCTGGGTCCCTACCGCAGTGAAGCAAAATAAAAGAAGGGAACTTAGGCCATGGGCTCACCTGTCAATCCTGAAGGATCCCTTTAGGATACTTGGTCCTTTGTCTTCGGCTACACTTGTTGGTTTTTTTCCACTGACTTCTCTTGTTTTCTTTTCACTGGATAACTACTCACTCTCGTGGTTACTGACGAAGTGATTTTCTCATAATTATAACTCGCTGTCGAAAGTTAATCGATGTTTAATAGTGTCCTCAACAAGCATAAAACATGCGAAACGACTCAACGCATCGACGTGCCTCATTTGAGTACCTGATCGATGTACAATAACATAATCAAAATCTTGAAGATACATAGCCCAACGAGTAACTCTCAAAGGAACATCTTTCTTCTTCATAGTCATAGCGAATGCGTTACAATCAGTAACTATGGTGAATCGAGATCCTAGGACATAAACACGCCATTTGGTTAGTGCTCCAATTATAGCAAGCACTTCGAGTTCGTAAGAATGATACCTTTCTTCACATAATTTTGTCTTACGACTCATTCAACGGGATGAAATGAATTATCCTCTGATTGCTTTTGTAACAAAGCTGCCCCCAAATCCGTATTTTGAAGACTCCGCATGTATTTCAGTTTGCAATTTCGGGTTAAACAATTTAAGGATGGGTTCTTTAGTCAACGCAGCTCTTAGTTCTTCGAAAGCGAGTTTGTGTATATCTTTAAATTCAAACTTCGAATCCTTACGCATTAAATCGGACAACGGCTTCGCGATTACTGCATAATTCTCAATAAATTTTCTAAAATAGGAAGTTAGACCCAAAATCTTTGTAACCGCTTTTTCCTACTTGGGATGCGAAAATTCGAAACAGCTCTAATCTTTTCTTTGCTCGGCGTTATGGTACCATTTTCTACATCATACCCCTAAAAATATAACTTTTCGTTGCAGCATGACATTTACTCCAATTAATTCGTAACCCGTTTTTGCTGACACGTTTAGTACGCGTTTTAGCTTGGCCAAACCATCATCTATACCTGCACTTGGAATGATGATGTCGTCCATGTAGACTACACAATCATTTGCTTTAATCAAATCTCGTAACACAACCATTACGAATCTTGTAAATACAGCTGGTGAATTAGAAATACCGAAAGGAACATACAGGAATTCATATTGTCCACTCTGAGTAACAAAAGAAGTGTATTTCTGAGAGCTTTCTACTACCGGTACATGGAAAAATCCGTTTGTTAAGTCTAAAGTTGAAAACATATTGGCACCTTGCAACTTTTCTAAAACGCTGTCCATATGAGCCATAGGAAAGTTATCACGAAGTATCTTTTCATTTAATTTCCTGTAGTCACAGCATAAACGCATCTGACATGCATAGATTCAGTGCCGAATGAAGAAATAATGCCGGGTGGGTTAAATGATCATATTATAACGTTTATTAATTATTAATTAATCCTAAACATATTTCTGAAATCTGGGTCCCTACCGCAGTGAAGCAAAATAAAAGAAGGGAACTTAGGCCATGGGCTCACCTGTCAATCCTGAAGGATCCCTTTAGGATACTTGGTCCTTTGTCTTCGGCTACACTTGTTGGTTTTTTCCACTGACTTCTCTTGTTTTCTTTTCACTGGATAACTACTCACTCTCGTGGTTACTGACGAAGTGATTTTCTCATAATTATAACTCGCTGTCGAAACCTACCCTTGCTCTGCCTACTTATGTCCTAACGGTGAAAACATTCGATGCGTCTTGTGCTTTGCCACGCGTCATGATCGCCGTCTCTCTCTCTCTCTCACTTTCAATTTCTCATGGGCTCTCTGGCGTCCGCTGTCGAGAAGTTGTTTTATCCGCAACGCGTCGACGCTGCAGCCGCATCAAGACGGTAGCTAGAAAGAGAGGGAGGCGTCGATCGTAAGTATTGGCTATTAGAAAAAAGGACCTACAATTAGTTTTCGTGTTGAAGTATTTAATGTGCTCTCCATGAGCGTATGAAAAATAGCAGTAACAAAAATGTGCACATCCTCGTTGTCAGGTGGACACTCACGGACCCTGACGGTTGTCAAGCGAACGCCAGTGCTCGCTGGGAGACTTATCGGCACATACACGGGCCGCGGAGGGGTGTCCGGCATGGCTACTTCAACGACTGCTGGAGATTGACGTCTCTCCAGACACTCACAAACGGGCCGCGGAGGGGTGTCCGGAACTGGGTCTGCGCGGGCTTTGGAGGACTCATGTACGGGCCGCGGAGGGGTGTCCGATACACGGTGAGACGGAGATTTGGGCTTTCCCTGGTCATGGCGGCGGGGACTCTGTAGTACTCCATCGGGACGGCGAGTACTTCACCAGGGTCCGGCCCTGGGTAAGGCAGGACGAACATCTCTTCGCGGAAAACGCGCTCTGCCGGCCAGTCGAGGGTCTCCGTTTGGGGAAGTGGGGGTGTCGTCATATCTTGCCGATATTGTGCAAAGGCCATGTCCGGTGGGCATACAGGCACTGGAGCTGTCCCAAAGAGCGCGGTGGCAACTGAGATGAGTGTCTCTTCTGGGCAGGTTTGCCTCACGGGACCAGTGGATATCATCGGGTCCTCCAAACAAACAGGGCCGGCCAACTCCGAGGGTCCGATGTTTTGTGCCAAAGGGGGAGTTCGACAACCGACAACATTACCGCGCGCTCCGGTCGAGTCGACTCTACAACTTGTTGAGGCTCGTCGGGTGATTTCTCGTAGCTCGCCTAAGAGACGAGCCTTGCTCCCTGACGGTCTCTCGGTCGGGATGTCGGTCGGGGCTAACTCCACGCGGCAGAGCAGGACTGGATCTTTCGGTGGGCTACCGCCTATGGTGGGGCCGGACGTGACCGGGCCGTGTTTCCTTTCCCATACCGCAATCATTTTTTCGACGATCCGGGCTATGTCGGCCTCGTGATCGCCGTGGTCTTCCTCTTGCTGTGACATACCGCTGTGAAATACAAAGCGTGTTAAAACTACCCTGAACTCTGAATGTACTAACGAGGCCCTATGAGTGCGGTTTACAAAAGTGCTATGATTAAAGCTAAGATACAATGGTTTTAGATAATTTTTGCCTAGCATCGGTGCGAAGAGCCCCTCTTTAGAAGGGAAGGGGACGTTGGGCAGGCGCACCCACCAACAAGTGGTCCCCCCTTGAAAGATCGTTAATCAGTGGCCTCGTGCGGGCCGTGGGTACGAGGTGTCCCGAGGCCGATGTCTTCAGAAGGACCGAGTGGTGGTTCGCTGTCGTCACTATTGAAGGCCTTTAAGTCACGCCCCTGGGCTTCTTGTAGTCTAACGACGTTGCTGGAAAGAAACTTAATTATTTTATACGGGCCTTTATACTTAGGCGCCAGTTTGGCATTGAACCCTTCGTTGGCATTAGACAGCACATGTTGAGCATGACCATGCTCCCGATGTTGGGCCGCCAGTCGCGTCGTCTCAGGTCGTAGTATTTCTTTTGATTCTGGGTCGCGTTCAGTTGATTCTCATGTACGAGCTTGAAAATATCTTCCATTCGTCGAATGCGCTCATCAGGGCTAGGGGGTTCGTTACAGGCGACATCCGTTACTTGGTCATAAAGAGCGCCGGGCATCGGGGGTTCCCGGGGTTCCCGACCTACCAAGAGGCGATACCGAGACATCGATGTAACTCCTTGACATTGGTTGGTGGCTGAAGGTTACGGATAGCTGCTACCTTTTCAGGGTCGGTATGGATACCATCCTCGCTGTGGGTATGCGTCACGTACTGACTGAGCGTTCAGTTGTCGAAAGTCTATACACATGCGAGTATCACCAGTTTTCTTACCTACCAACACGATTGGTGCGCTGTGAGGGCTTTTGGATGGTTCAATACGGTCCTCCTTCAGCGTGCGTCTACGGTTTCATTGATAATTTGTTGTTGGGCCGGATTACGGGGATAATACCTCTGCTTCATGGGTCGATCGTGCTTCAATACAATGACATGTGGTATTTGGGTAACGCCGTTGAGCCGAACTTAGTGATTTCCGCGCCTCGTCAAGGGTCTCAGCTTCTACTGAGGCTAATCGGGCGTCCACCTCGGTTACGGGTTCCTTTTTGCTGCCGGGCTGGCGGAATGGGTTTTTACGGACAGCGTCAGGTGTTGGAGGCGGCAAAACTGAGCCTGCTTGACATACTGGTTTGTTGCTATGCTGAAAGTCAGAGGAATCCTTGGGCGTAGCGGACGTTTCTGTAGGATCCAGTTGATTTATATGAGCAACAGGCTGCGTGTGGTCATCTGCCACTAGTGATGGCTGAATTGTAGAATTGACGGAGCTGTGGGGCTTATCGAAAGGGGGCAACTGTAGCAGATAACCTCCACAACGTATAGAAGTTCCTATGTTCCGAAGGAAATCCACTCCCAGAATAAGAGGATCAATCATCGATGGCATCGCTAACAATGTCATATGTACGGTCTGTGCCCCGAGGCTGATGGTTGCCCTAAGAGAACTTTTGATTGCTGCCCGAGTATTATCGGCAAGGTTAATATTAGTATGAATGTTTCGCAGAAGGAACAGAGCGAAGTGCTGAAGAGCCACTTCCTCGTTTATGAAACTCTTGTTCGCGCCTGAATCCAAGGTAGCTACCATTGGTTTTCTATTGACGAAGACATGGAGTTGGATGCGGTCTTTCTTTAGGAGGAGGGGTTTACTGGGCTGAGGTACTGGTCTGGTCCCTCCGTCTGGCCCAGATTGAGACGGAGGTTTGGCCCGTTTCCCGAACGACGGCAACATTCGATGGTACGTACCCCCTTTCGTCCGCATTGCCAACAGAACAACACACGTAGCTTCGTGCATTCTCGCGAAGTGACCAGCTCCAGCACATTTGCGGCAAGCTGTACTGGTATCCACGAGTGCTTCGGAGAGTTGACATATAGCAGTCCCGTTTAGGCTGGAAGGCATATGACCCGAGTGCTTGTTTTGAACGGCGTTGCTTCTTTTCCAAGAATGCGCTGAGTCCTCGCTGCGTTGTTCCAATCGAATTGTCTCATAATTTACCACCAACTTGGTTAAGCCGGGTAACGTTTGGAAATCATTTCGTCTGGTATACAGCTTGTAGTCTGGTAAAAGATTTTCGTAGATCCTGTCGAGTTCCTGTAACGTCGAGTAATGAGCTCTCTTCATCATCAATCGAAGGTCTATTAGATACTCCTTGTATGGTTCCTGATAGCGTTGCTTTCGAGCGCGTATGGTATCCTCTAGTTTCTCAAAATAGCGTGGGGGTAGAAAGAACTCTAAGAATTCGGACTTGAAATCGAACCATGTCATCTCCGGATACCCGCTGGTTTGCCACCAACTTTCGGCCCGTCCTGTCAATAGGATGGCTATCATCGGAGGCAGTGTCTCCAAATTCAAACGGTACGGTGCGGCTCGAGTCTCTATTTGCTCTATGAAATAGATAGGATCGGTAGATCCGCTAAAGGCAATTCCCCATTTGGTTATACGTTCCGCGAGGGGTTAGCTTCCAGTGGTGCGGCCTGCCGAGATTCGTGGACTCGATTCCGCTCACTGGGCTCGATGTTAATCTTTGAGCCAGGCATGCCGAAAGGTGTCGGAGAACCGGAACGAGAACCAGAATGCGATTCGAACGATAGTTGTGTCTTGGCACCGGTAGTTGAGAAACAATTCCTTCGGGAGTAGGCGACGGTGCTCTAGACGGGGGTTTTACATCTAATTTCTTGTCCCCGGCGCTAAATTGGGCTTCGATTTCTGCGAGTCGACTCAATACCTCAGGATGATGATCCTTTCTAAAGGCGAACTCACGGAACCGATTTCTTAGGTCTTCCGCTATTCCACCGGTGTCTAATCCGAATTCGTCACAAAGCACTTCCAACTCGGCTTTGCGGCGATGATTTATCCAATGAACGCCCATTGCTAGTATGTTAGTAAAGACTCGGAGTCGTAGTAGAAGTGATAAGCAGCTAAAGGATATTGGGGTTCGACCAGTAGGCTACGCTATACTGATTAAAGATGGCTACGGTAAACCGATAGGCTATGGTATGGATGTGCAATTTGACCAATGCGTATCAATATATGTTTTTATTTAATTTTTAATAACTTCTGCAAGACAGGGATCAGAAAATATTAAAATGTATATATGTTTGTTCAAAGAAGAGTAAGTAACGGTGACGCGTAAAGGAGGATTATCGCTGCCGAGGAAACTTTCGAGGTGGTTTTTTAAGTTTAAATATTTTGAACAAAATCTTTGCAAATATAAGAAAGGTTCAAATGCATATAAGAAAGGTCTTGCCCGTGGGTAGATTTCGATCCAGTTTGTTTATTTGAAATAAGTAAATCCTTGAATGTAGGATATAGTTATTGGAGACGGGGTAGCTCCTCCATCGATATTGTCCAAAGAAAATTTGAAAATTTTACTTCGATTATGTGTGCTTATGCTTATGCTTGGTTTTTAAATGGCCGCTTGTGCTTTACTCTTCTGTTTTTTTCACTCTGCTGCTGCTGCTACTTCTACTTCTGCTTCTGCTTCTGCTGCTGCTGCTGTTTCCGCTTCTGCTTCTTTGGGTGAGAGTAGTGGATTTTTTTAGGTTACCCATGCCCAAGTCCTGTTCAACTCATAATGCGGTAGGTTACAACCTCACTAATGGCTCTCTGAGAGGCACCTAAACTCGTTCTATCTGCTTCTGATGACTTTAGCTCTTTTCCTCCTCTGTTGTAAAAAAAAACTTTTAATAAAACTAATTTCCATATGCGACTCTGTCGATGGCTCCGTTGATGACTCTATGGCTAGCTCTGTCGATAACTCAGTGCTGACTCCATTAATAATTCTCCCTGAGATATGCTGTTGATGAGATTATTAATCCTGTCGAAACTCTGTTGATGACTCTGCTGATCATTCTGTAGAAACCCTGCCGGAGACTCTGCCGATATATTATTTTTTTTTTTAAAACTGCTTTCCAGGTATGACTCTGTCTGTAACTCAGTAGCTGACTTCATTAATTATTCTCTTTGGAATATGCTGTTGATGAGATTATTAATCCTGTCGAAAACTCTGTTGGTGACTCTGCTGATAATTCTGTGGAAATCCTACAGGAGACTCTGCCAATTTTGTCACCTAGCATGGCATGACTGTGTGCGTGTTATATATATTTTTGTTTTATTTGTTGCTCTCATTTCACTGTACTCAACATAAAAAAAAAACATACGAGTCTGCACAAAACGAATAGTTGTCTTTTGCTCATGTGTGTGTTAAACGTAGGTGATATACCCATGCATACCCTTCCATGCGCATACGCATAAGAATGTGTCCAATGTCTATGAGTCGCCTCTTCACGCATATTTACATACGTCACGAGTGAACCAGAAATTTTTCTGCCTTGAAGGAAATGTGTGACGTAAGCATCACACACTGACACTTTCAGCCTAATCTTTGAAATTCGTATCGTGAGCGCACACATTCACGAGAGTCAGCGACGCTCATGCACACTCACACGATCGGGTGCGGCATTACACATGTGAGAGCCAATGCACACGAGCATCATCGTTTTTTTTTCTCACACACACGTGCATTTCGAAAACTTTCGTACAATAAAAAAAATACGCTAACACAAAACCCAACGCGCGACTGTACTTGTAAATCAGTGTAAATGAAGGAATGACAAAAAAACGGTTGAATCAAAGCTGTGTGTAAGAGTGAGACATAAATGGCAAGAGAATGTTTGTAGCTCACACACACGCCCCGGATCAAACGGTGAATTGTCTATTCCCATTCTTACTGGCCGCTCGTGTGTCCCTGTCTCTTTCTCGCATTTAACTGTCGTTTGCACAGAAAACTAAAAGCGCGTGGCACATCGGCAACGTATATGCGACTTTTAAATACCCTAACCACAAATATACATATATATAAAAAAAAATGTTTAACTCTGCGTTTATTCCGATAAATATATTAATGAATATGCATACATCAAAAAAATTTTCACTCTTGTGTGGACTCATATATTATTAATAAATGTAAAAACATATATATATATATATTAATATTTCCCCCATAATACTCATCAATGTGCCTGCTCGAGCGCCATCTGTAAGGAAGCTCTGGCTGGGGTACAACTCTCAGTCCCAGAGTCCAGTCTACAGAACATTTATTTGATCTGGAGACCTTGATGAGTATTAGGATTGGGGACTGAGACCACATGAAGGGTGGAAAAGGGAAGGGAAAGGAATAGGAGGGGAGTCCAAGAGGAGTAGCAACGACTGATCTCGTCTGTCAAGCGAAGCCCGCTTAGCCAAGATCCGTTGCCTCTTGGATGGAAAGGGAAACGAGAAAGGGAATGGTAGTGTGGTTATGGGAAAGGGAGGGTGAAGAGGAACTGCAACGACTGATCTCGTCTGCCAAGCGAAGCCCGCTTGGCCAAGATCCGTTGCCTCTTCACCTTGAGTGACTGAGCCTAGAGACCAGCGACTGACTTCGTCTGCAGGAGAATAACTCATCCTGCCGAAGTCCGCTGGTCCTTCGGCTCCACTCATGTGCTTAAGTGACCAAGGAGAAGGGAAGGGAAAGGGTATGCATAGATTCAGTGCCGAATGAAGAAATAATGCCGGGTGGGTTAAATGATCATATTATAAACGTGTATTAATAATTAATTAATCCTAAACATATTTCTGAAATCTGGGTCCCTACGCGCACTCAAGCAAAATAAAAGAAGGGAACTTAGGCCATGGGCTCACCTGTCAATCCTGAAGGATCCCTTTAGGATACTCGGTCCTTTGTCTTCGGCTACACTTGTTGGTTTTTTCCACTGACTTCTCTTGTTTTCTTTTCACTGGATAACTACTCACTCTCATGGTTACTGACGAAGTGATTTTCTCATAATTATAACTCGCTGTCGAAACCTACCCTTGCTCTGCCTACTTATGTCCTAACGGTGAAAACATTCGATGCGTCTTGTGCTTTGCCACGCGTCATGATCGCTGTCCCTCTCTCTCGCTCACTTTCAATTTCTCATGGGCTCTCTGGCGTTGGCATGCATGGCAACGCGTCGACGCTGCAGCCGCATCAAGACGGTAGCTAGAGAGAGAGGGAGGCGTCGATCGTAAGTATTGGTCTAGTTATTATGTTGAGGTATTTAATGTGCTCTTCATGAGCGTATGAAAAATAGCAGTAACAAAAGGGGGGCCCAACATGGGCGTAGTTTAAATTGCAATAGAAATGTGACTCGTCACAAGTATGCAACATTAAGAGGCTTGATTGATAGTGGTTCTCAGAGCACTATTTTATCTGAAGAAGCCGCTCAAATGTTAAAATTACCTAAGATCAAGAAACAAACAGAAATAAGTGGGGTATCTGAAACAAAAAAGTAGAACTTCAAAGTGTAAGGTGAATATTGAAATGAAGACACGTGATTGAAGCAATTGTATTGCCGCAATTAATGAAAGCTCAAGCCTTGTAGGGTTGATATGATAATTGGCCAATGCCAAGATTAACGGCTTGCTGGGACTAAACACTCAATTTGGCTGGATCGTGTCGGGATGGACTAAGTCAAAATGAGATGACTCGATAGTAGGTACAACAATAGACGTTAAAGATATGGAGCATTTTTGGGAGTTGGTGGCAGACGAAAAAGATGATATAGAAGCTAATCAATGTGAAGAAAATTTTAACAAGACAACAAAGATTGATAACTCTGGAAGATATGTGGTATCGATCCCATTTAAGCAGGAAAGGGATTTAGGTGACTCGAAGGCGCAAGCAACGGTGCAGTTCCTTAACTTGGAGAAAAAATTTCAGAAAAATCCAAAACTTAAGGAGGAGTACGAAAAATTCATTAAAGAATATTTGAAGTTCGGCCATATGGTAGAAACTAAGGATGTGGGTTCTTATTACCTGCCACATCAAGCAGTAGTAAAAGAAAAAAGTTTGACAACTAAGTTAAGAGTTGTATTTGACGCTTCTGCGAAAACCACGAATAACAGAGGTCTCAGTGATGTGATGTGGATCGGGCCGCGACTCCAAAAAGACATTTTCGACATAATATTAAAAAGGCGAAAATGGCAGTATGTAGCATCTGCAGATATTGAAAAAATGTATCGGCAGATAAACATTGATCAAGACGATCAAAAATATTTGCATATTTTGTGGAGGAATTCACCACAGAAAAAATTAAGAAAATATAAATTAACAACAGTAACGTACGGTACTGCATCAGCACCTTACTTAGCTACAAGGGTACTATCGCAAGGGCAGAGATCGCAAACAGATCTCAGGAAAAAGTGATAAGTGAAATTATCCGAGATGAATTTTACATGGATGATCTAATGACAGGGGGTGATACCGTACAAGAGTCAAAACAAAAAGTTCAGCAGGTTACCAGAGAGCTGGAAAAGGCAGGAATGAATTTGAGAAAATGGATTTCGAATAGATCCGAAATTGTTGAAGAAGTTATTAATACAGGCGATAATAAAGTATTAAAAATTGATGAGAACGAAGCAATTAAAACCTTGGGGTTGCAAAAATATTTGCATATTTGGTGAAGAAATTTCTCGCAGGAAAAATTAAGAAAATATAAATTGAGGGTACTTGCAGAGATCGCAAACAGATGTCAGGACCGTCTTCAGGGCAACTAGAAAACAGGAACATTTAACAATTGTGCGACATTTAACAATCTTGTAACATACATTATTTAACACGTCATCACCATTCGACGTCAAGTTAAGAACTAATGTTTGTCAAGTAAATGTCTGTATATGTGAGCGCGGTTGTCGGTATCAGTCTTAAAGTTAAGTCATGTGGCGATGGGAGTATTGATGATATGTAGCATCAGCGTTCGAAAATGCTATGCTATTTCGTAGCATTTCGTTGAGCTCTCGCTACCGCTCTTATTTTTGACGAGAGCCGTAGCAGAGCCGTAGCCTAACAACAAAAAGTTTGTGCTCTGCTATGCTCTCAGTTTTGTCGCGTCCAAAACTACAGCTGTAGCAAGTAGCACAAAAACAAATGATGTGCTACGCTCTGCCGTAGCGGTAGCTGAAAACAGATAGCGGTAGCGATAGCTGAAAACAGAGAACAGATGAAAGCATAGCAAGATGAGAACAGAGCCGGATGAGAACATAGCGAGATGATATCAGAACGAGATGAGAGTAAAACAAATGCGCGAGACCGAAAAAGTAACGGTGCATTTCAAAAACCGACCAAAAATTGCAGTAAAAACAAACACAAAAAGATCTGCTGCTGCTCATATCGCTCTCGCACATTTGTTTTCTCTTGCGAATTATGGTGGAATGGGCCAAAGTGTCTCGTTGAGGCAAATGATAAATGGCCTAAACAAAGAACAGATGATGACAAGAGTTTGATAAATTCCGCACTATCAAATACAGAGAGTAGTATTATGCAGGAGCTAATTGAAAAGTATTCCTGTATGAATAAGCTGACCAGAATTACGGCATATGTATTAAGATATATTGGCATTAAAAAAGAGGTAGGGTGTACCCATCATATCTCACCGTCAATGAGCTTAAGAATGCTAAAAATTTTATAATTAAACACCAACAGGCATATTAATTTAGCAGAGAGATATCATATCTTACGCAGAACAAGCAAATCGACATGAAAACAAAATTTTAGCTTAAATCCATTTTGGATGACGATGGAATGTTGCACGGGAGATTACAAAATGCCAACATATGTTTTGATACTAAACATTCTCTGATAAATCTTGGATAAATCACATCTCAATGCTGTTGATTAAAGATGCTCATAAGAAAACTCTACATGGAGGAATTAATCAGTGGAAGCCAAGCTCAAGGAAATTTTGAATTTTCGGTTTGAGATGCTCAAAAATCGGGGACAAAAACATTCAAGGGTACTTGGCAGTATTCGTGTGCTTGTCAACTAAAGCAATTCATTTAGAAGTTGTTAGTGATATGACAACTGTGCCTAGCAGCATTTCGAAGATTTGTTGCAAGACGGGGTAACTGCGCTAACATATATTCCGGTAATGGTACAAATTTTGTGGGGGTCTAGGAGGCTCAATGAAGAATTTAAAAAGCAGTTCTGTATAACGTTGAGGTTGCCCTTGTTCTAAAGCGAGAACAGATTAGCTGGCATTTTAGCCCCCCAGCAGGACCTCACGTGGGAGGTAGATGGGAAGCTGGGGAAAAGTCGGTTAAGTGACATCTGAGAAGAGTCATAGGAGAACTGTTTCCTGTGTCTTACGCACATACGACGACCTTACAACATTGTTTTGCCAAATAGAAGCCGTGCTAAATTCACGTCCGTTAAATACGACGGGTGAAGATTTGGACAACAATAAAGTGTTGGCAGTTCCCGGTTATTTCTTAATTGAAAGAGCAACATTAGAAGCAGCAGAGTCCATATCACAGGAAAAAATTGGAAATTTAGACAGAAAAAATTAATTCAGAAAATGAAAAAAGATTTCTGGTTGAAATGGAAAGACAAATGGAAATCTATATACTCTCCAACAAAGGAATAAGTGGCGACGAACCATAGAAAATGGACAGGTCGTACTGATCAAAGATAAAAATTGTCACCCACCTATGTGGCCTCTGGGCAAGATTGAAGAAATTCACAAAGGCAGGGACGATAAAGTAAGAGTGGTAAAAGTCAAATTGCAGGAAGGATCAATTAAAAGGCCTATAAATAAAATCTGTCCACTTGTAGGGGTCAAATCATCAGAAGACGTTGAAGAGAATCGATATCGGAAAGGTACCAGGTTCGGTCATCTGTCTAAAATAGGAACCGTATTGATGTTAGCAATATTTATTCTGCTTTGTCAAGTTTCGAATGTAGCGAGCATCGAAGATAATAGACCAAAACTAACGAGAAAAGAACTAAACGCAACAGCCACATTGTAATTAGATCCAATGGATGAAGTGGAAGAAAAAGCATATTCATAAGATCTGGTGGTATACTACGACATGTCGGCATATTTCGACATGCACAGTCAAGGTGACAGAATGATTTCCAAATTGATGGGCTTATGCCAAAAACTGTATAATTTCATTTATACCAGTGTCAACAACACAACGGTTAAGCGAATTAAAGATATCGAGGAAAATAATGTGATATTCATGATGCAAGAAAAGGCAAGACGCAAGCGAGTACCTTTGTAATTTATGAAGTCACTGTACCATATATTGTTCGGTGTCATGGATGCGGATGATAAGATACAAATGAAAGAAAATATGAGAAACTTATTCACAAATCAGCAGAATTTAAAGTATCTAGAAGAAAAGCAGACATCGGTCGTAGATTCAACGCAAACGTTCTTAAGACATTCTAATCAACCGGATTGTAAAAATGACAGAATTGTTAATAGAAAGTTATTACGTGTATAGAGAATTCAGAGAAGCTAAAATACCACTTTTCAGTAGGCATCCATCCTTCCTCTACAGAGTTATTCCAATTCCCGTTTGATTGGTCAGTAATCAATTGATAACAGTTAATATAAAGAGTAAGTACTTTATATATAATTTTGAAATAGACTCGTATCATTTAATGTCTGAATCAGCTAAGCAAAGATGTCGGACCTGGCAATCAAAAGGGAGAACATGTAAAGGAAATTGGAGTAACGCCAATGATAATGCCTGTGATCTGACACCTTTTAAACAGAATATGTAGTCTACCTGTTTATATACAATGATTATTGAGCCAAGGTCTTACTGGTTACAAGGTTACTGGCAGAGCTAGATAGTAGCAGTAGTTGGTTATTCAAGGTCCCACCTAAAAATAAGGCCAGATTCAGAGCCAGGATATACCGGAACAAGGAAATTTGAGCCTCAGATCAGGCTGCACAGCTAGGGCAGAAGATACAATTTTAGTGGCTCATCATAACGTACAGTCAGAGTCGCAGAGTACAGTATAAGACAGCCTTAGGTTAACATACATGTGGGAATGGGTCGAGAGACGAGAAGCAGTTGATTGTACTGAACCAGTTCAGAGGAGCATAATTTAAAGTTTATCAACGATATCGATGACAAACCATCGATATCAATGGAGAAAAGAGTTTTATGGCGTCAAGTTGTGTCGACCGGTTGTGTTCCTTGTGGCTGCTCGAATAAGAAGAGTGTAGTTATGTGGTAATTAAGTAATAAATGCATAAATTAATAATGTTAAATAAAACTGATTGATTGTGAGTAAAAACGGACTAAAAATTCGGGAGGAAAAAGTGGGATTGCACTAACAGTCCCACAAATTGGTGTCAGAAGTGAGATATGTACATTTACATAGTGCATCGAACTTACGTGCAGTTAAAAGATGTTGTTAACTAATAACACTAACACTAATAATTAAAACAAATCGTTCGAAACGAAAATTCATTAAAATTGAGTCGCCAAAGACAGAAAGTTCGGAAAAATGTGTGTTTGACTTAACCTTAATGTACAAAGAGCGGTAAAAAAAAAAAAAAAAAAAAAACCACCCCAATTGATGAATACTTGTATGTTAGAGAGAGACAGAGAAACGTCCAAGTTCAAGTGAGAGGGAAAAGTATGGAGGTGCGAACAGTATAGAACCCTAAAGTTTGCGTGGCAAAGAGGCTGAAAACGCAAAGAGTTTGACGATCGTTGGAATTTTGCACAAATTTACGTGGCAATGAGGCTGGTATAGCGTAATTTTGGTAAATGTGTTGGAGTATCTTCGTGGGAACTATTCACTGAGATGGTAGATTTATGTGGCAAATGGCCTGGAACATAGAATCTATGTGGTGAGCAGCTGTACCTAGAGTGGGAAATTCTTGAGAATTGGAGGCAAGCGAAGCTTGTGGTGAGCAGCTGTACCTAGAGTGGGAAATTCTTGAGAATTGGCGGCAAGAGCGAGAAAGCATTAGACGCACAAGTTTGGCGGCGTCACTGCGAAAAATTTGTACAAGAGGGAGACATCGGCATTGGCGGCAAGAGCGAGAAAGCCTTAGACGCACAAGTTTGGCGGCGTCAGTGGAAAAGTTTTTACAAGAGCGAGGCATCGGCATTGGCGTCACGAGCGAGACAGCGTTAGTGAGAGCATTCGTGAGAGATCGGCATATGGTGAGTCAACACGAGCGAGCGAGAGGGCAACATAGTCGTGAGCCAGATGTTTATGTTAATTAACATTATGTTTACAGAACGGAAAATGTTATAATTTAAATTGAGTTGATGAAATCATTAAATTAAATCAATATAAATTTATGTCAAAATTATAACTAGTCATTTAAAGATTGGCTTGAATAAAAGTAAAGTAAATTAATGTTGATTCAAAAGTAAAGTAAATAAATTTGGAAATTAAAAGTGAAGTAAATAAATTTGGAATTAAAAGAAAAGTAAATGTTGAAAGAGAAATAATTATATTTTGTAATTGCTAAAAGAAGAGAAAATTAAATTACTAACAATAGAGTAAGATTATACTTTTGTAAAATATATTGAAATTTCAGCTGTAACGAGTAAGCTACGACGAATACAAAATGAATAGAGACGAAGTATTAAGCTTAAATGTAAATGAGCTCAAAGCAAAGTTGGCCAGTTTGAATTTGGCAATAACTGGTAGAAAGCAATCGTTGCAAGATCGTCTTCTCGAACATTTCGGTTTGGTGGCTGACGAAGTCGAGGTTGAATCCGAAAGTGATGATGCGGGATCATTTCAGTCTACGGCACCAACTGTAGTTAGAAATAATTTTACTTTGCGCGACATTAAGGATTCTCTTTCTTCGTTCAATGGGTCAGGTCAACCGTCTATAGAAAATTGGTTACGGGATTTTGAAGATAATGCAGAAGCAGTTCAATGGAACTCTTTACAGAAATTTATCTATGCTAAGCAATTATTAAAAGGTGCAGCAAAAGTTTTTGTACGTAGTAAGCGAGGAGTGACTGATTGGATATCATTAAAAAGAATTTTGTTAAGCGAGTTCGGCTCAGAAGTATCAGCAATTGAAGTACATAAATTGTTGCGAAATAGACGTAAACGCCCAAATGAAGATTTTCGTGAGTACCTTTATAGTCTGAGGGAAATAGGCAGTTCCATAAATTTAGATGAAGCTAGTCTTATAGAATATTTCATAGAAGGAATACCTGATTCAAAAGCTAACAAAAGTAACTTGTATCAGGCAAAGGCAGTCATTAAGCTGAAGGAACAGATTACAAAGTAAACACTTTCGTCACCCTCAAGTGGTAAATAGAAACAGAAATCATAATGAGAAGGATGATAAAAAAGAGGAAATATCTAAACAACCGAGAAAATGCTATAAGTGTGGCGAAGTATCTCATTTGATGAGTGAGTGTCCGAAGATTTAGTGCTTTAAATGCGATCAGATAGGGCATAAAGCATCAGTATGCCCGACACGTAAATTAAATACTAAAAAGGAATACAGTAGGGCTAGTACAATGTCGAAAGAAATCAATGTAAAAGGAAAAGCTATTTTCAAAACAATATCATGTGGAAACGTTAAGCTGTCTGCACTCATAGATACAGGATGTGATCTATGTTTAATAAGAGATGATATTATCAGAAAACTTCATGGTATAGAATTAAACGATGAACGAAACCGTTTATTGGGAGTGTGTAAGAGTGAGTTAAATACTATAGGTAGTTTTAAAGCGCAGGTGACTATTGATGGTCTTCAATGGCCCTTAACGTTCCACGTTTATAGAAAAGAGGATATTGACTACGAAGTAGTGATTGGAAACAACATTTTAGAATTAGCTAATTTGGTTATCACAAAAGGAAATGCTACTTTTAAGCCTAGAGAAGAAGAAGTGATGCCAAACACAGAAGCGACAGAAACTGTACACAATGAAGAAGTGAAAACTCCGAAGGGTATGTTACAGGAATTTGAGAGTTTGTGTTTATTAGCTGAAGAAGAAAAGAGCGAAATAGATTTGTGCCATTTAACTAAATCGGACGTCAAAGAAGTCAAGCAGCTTATTCACAGTTATGTACCACAGTCTTCAAAGAAGAGTCGAGTCGAAATGAAAATATTATTAAGTGACGAATGCCCAGTACACGAACGGCCGAGGCGTTTATCTTTCGTTGATAAGGGTATCGTGGACTCAACAGTAGAAAAATGGTTAGCCGAGGGTATCATTCAACCAAGTACATCAGAATATGCGTCTGCTATAGTTCTTGTTCCAAAAAAGGATGGAGGAAAAAGACTTTGCTGTGATTATAGACGTTTGAATGCTAAGATTGTAAGGGAACATTTCCCAATGCCACTTATAGATGATGTAATTGAGAGATTGCAGGGTAATACAGTGTTTACAACCTTGGATCTTGAAAATGGATATTTTCATGTTCCTGTGGAGCCCAACTCAAGGAAGTATACTGCTTTTGTGACACATAGCGGTCAGTTCGAATTTTTGTATGTCCCATTTGGAATTTCGAATTCCCCTCATGTGTTTTCCCGCTACATCTTTGCAACATTTATTGATTTGATTAGAGATGGCACAGTCGTAACATATATGGATGATCTAATTATTCCTTCAAAGGATATTAAAGAAGGAATTTACAAGCTGAAATGTGTGTTAAATAGGGCATCTGAGTTTGGTTTGCGCATTAAATGGCAGAAGTGTCAGTTCTTAAAAGAAAGTATAGAGTTTTTTGGGATACATTGTCGAAAAGGGTTCTATAAGGCCTTCTAAAGCAAAAACACAGGCGGTGAAAAATTACCCAAAACCACAGAATTACAAGAGTGTACAAAGGTTTCTTGGGCTAACTTCATATTTTCGTCGTTTCATAGAGTCTTACGCATTGATAGCGAAACCACTGTCAGACTTGTTAAGAAAAGATGCAACGTTTGTGTTCGGTGACGATCATCAAATCGCATTTGAACAGCTAAAGGCAGCCTTGATTAGCGCACCGGTTTTACGATTGTATAACCCAAAGGCAGTAACTGAAGTACACACTGATGCGTCCATGTTTGGTTACGGAGGAGTTCTTCTACAAAAAGATAGCGATGATCAGTTATTCCATCCAGTACAATATCTCAGCCGGAAAACCAAGCCTGCGGAAGAAAAATATCACTCATACGAATTGGAAGTGTTAGCAATAGTGGAGGCGTTGAAGAAGTGGCGCGTATATTTACTAGGAATAGAATTTAAAATCATAACAGATTGCAATGCTTTTGCAATGACAATGAAAAAAAGAGACATTCCAGTTAGAGTTTCGCGTTGGGCTTTATTTCTTCAAGAATTCAAGTATGAAATTGAACATAGAAGTGGCAGTAAAATGAAGCATGTAGATGCTCTAAGTCGTATGTCCTGTTTAATGTTAGAGGATTCAATGCATCACAGACTTAAAATAGCTCAAGCTAGTGATAATTGGATTAGGGCAGTGACAGCTGTTTTAGAGCATCAAACTTATGAAGATTTCTTTATAAAAAACGGTGTTTTGTACAAGGATCCCATTAAGGATTTAATTGTAGTCCCATCACTTATGGAAGAGGGATTAATTAAGATTGCACATAGAAAGGGTCATTTTTCGGCCAAAAGAACTCAAGAGGAAGTTGAGAGAAAGTTTTACATACCGAAGTTGTTCCAAAAGGCCTCTGAGATTGTAAAAAATTGTATCGAATGCATTGTTTCGGAAGGTAAAGCAGGCAAGAAAGAAGGTTTCTTAGCTCCAATAAATAAAGAAGATAAACCTTTAGGGACTTATCACGTTGATCATGTAGGACCTATGGATCCGACAGCGAAGAGTTATAACTATCTATTTGTAGTTGTCGACGCGTTTTCGAAATTTGTGTGGCTCTATCCAACAAAAAATACGGCATCCGAAGCGGTAGTAGATAGACTCAGGCGTCAAGCATCAGTTTTTGGAAATCCAGGGCGTATTATATCAGATAGAGGTGCAGCATTTGTTTCTCACCAGTTCGGAGATTATTGTAAAGAGCAAAACATTCAGCATTTAATGATAGCTACCGGAGTACCTAGGGGAAATGGTCAAGTTGAACGTATCCATAAGATAATTATTCCTATGCTAACAAAACTTTGTTATGAAAAACCGACTATGTGGTATAGGTACGTTGAAAGAGTGCAGCAAGCAATCAATAGTACCCCTGCTAGAAGCACAAAAGTGAGGACTAATAGTTTCCCTGAGTTACAAGAACTTTTGGAAGAGGAAGCCATAGAAGAGCTAGAAATTGAACGCACTAACGTTCGTCAAGAAGCTCAGCATAATATTGAGAGAATCCAAGAGGAGAATCGTAAAAGTTATAACAAAAAACGAAAAAAGGTAGTTGAGTATAAAATCGATGATTTGATAGCAATTAAGCGAACGCAATATGGTTCAGGTTTAAAACTTAAGGCTAAATATTTTGGACCATATAGGGTGGCGAAAGTTAAGTCTCATGGACGATATGACGTAGAAAAGGTAGGAGATCACGAAGGTCCTGGGAAAACCTCAACTGTCGCAGAGTACATGAAGTCGTGGAATGGTCAAGTGAATTCATCGGGCGATTCAACATTCGAGGCGAATGATAAGTCAGTCCGGCCGAATGTGGGAATGGGTCGAGAGACGAGAAGCAGTCGATTGTACTGAACCAGTTCAGAGGAGCATAATTTAAAGTTTATCAACGATATCGATGACAAACCATCGATATCAATGGAGAAAAGAGTTTTATGGCGTCAAGTTGTGTCGACCGGTTGTGTTCCTCGTGGCTGCTCGAATAAGAAGAGTGTAGTTATGTGGTAATTAAGTGATAAATGCATAAAGAAATAATGTTAAATAAAACTGATTGATTGTGAGTAAAAACGGCCTAGAAATTCGGGAGGAAAAAGTGGGATTGCACTAACAGTCCCACATACATTCCAAACCGTCGCAGAATGTTTAAGATTAAAAATAGTGGTCAGCTGAAATGGCTTCACCAAATCAGGTTGACCAAAGAAATATACAAAAACGAAACATAAACAAAAATAAGACATAAAGATTCATATGGCAGGTATTGCTCAAAACCTAACAACATTTAACACCTAAGACCAAAACGACGAAAAATTAAGTCACCAACGCTGAGCAAGAAATATAAACAAGTTTTAACCCCCGAAAACTTGAGGCATTTTTAAGAAAAATTGTCGCCTCGAGTATCGAGCCTAGAGTCTTAAAGTTCATTTATATACACAATACTTTTTCAAATAAAATCAGTTTTTATTTTAAATTCAACGAATGAAGTCTGAATTATTTTCCTTCTCTCCGGGAATCCCTATTCAGTAAACGATATCGCATTACATTAGAAGGCAATTTCCAATGCCTTTTGGAAGAGTATTCGGATAGACGTGATTTGGGTACATTAGAATACCAATTATTTTCCATGAGACAGAAAAACAAAACGCAAAAAGCAAATGTCCTTTATCATTGGTCGGATCAAGAATATCATGGAAAACCAATAAAGGATAGAGCCCAAGATACTTTCATTGGGGTCTGAACGGTGACATCAGCAGATTAAGTACGCAGCCTCTCAATCTAAAACATACACTGCAATTGATAGATGCAGCAGATAACAAACGTGCCTAAAATTCTATTGCCCACGGTTTCCAGTACCCTCGTCCGAATGTAGCCCATAAACATGTACAATATACAAGAAAAAAATACACACCGTCAATTGTCCTACCACTCCAGTACTCCCCCATAAGCCCCACATAAGGACTAACTGGTACAACCCTAGACAGATGCAAAGTACATTTATACCAGAGAATAACTTCTTCCTTACTTGACTTCCCTTGGGTTGAAAAATTCCCTTGATGACATTTTAAGAGACAATATAGGGTAAATTTGCTATGTTTATATTAATGATATAATAATATTCAGCAAATCTGAGGAAGAACACTTTCCCCATTTGGCTGAGGTATTCTCTACCTTGTCAAAAGGCCAAGTAAATAAATTTAAGTTCCTCAAATATAGTTTCGATTTCCTTAGGGGTATCAAGGGAAGGTGTGCGAATTGGTTTCTAATTTGGTATTTATTTATACTATCTTTGGGCTCGGCTAGGTATGACTGGTTTGGTATTGTGGATCCCTCGTTGCTTGCTACGGTTTCTCCCTTGGTCTTTGTGTCTCCGCTGTTTGCCACTTTAGGATCGTGATTTAGATACTTTACTTGTGGTTCCCTCTTCAGAACCACTCTCTCTTGACACTCGGATGGATCCTATGAGCTCTCGTTTGCTTTCTTTGGCGTCTCCTGATCCTCATCGTCATCGTATATATAGATTCCGATACTAGGATATATTCTCGTGCCTTCCAATGAACTATGGATTGTTCTCTCTATATGTGACTGCTTGGGTACGGTGTTTTTTGTCCTGGTCTAAGGTATTGTTGTCTGCCCAACTTGAAAGTTTACTCCTGAGGCCTTCCCAGTTTTTAGACCACTTTTTTTTATCCTTTTCTCAGGACTTGTTTTCACTTTGAGTTTTTAAGGATACTCGTAAGAAACTTGTTGCTTGATCCTGACTTGATGACTTCCTTGATTTGTGTTGCCTTCATATAGGCAGCTTCCATGGCCTCAAGAGTTGGTTAATGTAATACCGCTATACAGCTGGTACTTTTCATCGGCCCACTGCTTTCCCCTATGGATTCCCTTGATGCCATGCGTGGTAAAAGTCCGGCAAATGGCACAGCTGTGTCGACTTTCTTTGTGGCTGCGCGCCCATCCGCTTCCTGTCCTTGTTCCTGTGCATTGCTGGCATAGCGTCTCTGTTGCTATGCGGCATCCGTCACTCTCTTTTACATTCGCGGCGCCTTCCTGGTCGCCCCATTGGTCCACTCACCATAGCAGCTTTGCTCTTTCACCCATACTGCAACATATATATATCTTTGTGTTATACTTAACTTAGTCTATTGTTTAACATTAGTTAAAATGATTATTTTATTAAGTAATTCGGGCTTGGGTTTTGCACGATCCCACTTCGCTTGGTTCGCATGCGATGCGAAAGCTGCTTTGGCCACGCACAGTGTTCGTGTGGTGTATGTTTATTCTCTTACACAATTGCTTCATAGGCCACACTCATGCTAGACCAGGGCATGCGTCTCTCTAATAGTTTCTGCCACTCTGCGCTCTTGTGTTCTTATGCTTAGGCTTTCAATGCCATTCTTGTTCGTGAATATGCACTCAAATGCTTCGTCTCTCTGCACGCTTTCATTTGGAAGAAATCGCAGCGGTTGAGTAAGATTCGACCGGCCATACTTGTGTTTGATCGTAAATTGTATGCTTTGATTTGATTCGACAGGCTTGGCCGTATATCGAAAGCTTTTATAGTAGCTCCGATGGTTTGTGTCTTGGCTGTATCTTGTATCCCTACTTTTCCCCTTTGATCTGGTTTGTTGTTCTACACAACAAACATCACACAACATCAGGTGGTATGTCCTCGGATTCAGCCGGATCGAAAGACTTCGTTATTTTCTCATCTAATGCCGTGAAAATTAATATTGGTCAGTCTATTACAACTATAAACCATTGTGCCAAATTTGATAAAGATCGGGTGACTATATCATATAGCTCCCATAGGAGCGATGGGTGGAAAACAGTGACTTTGATTAAAATCTTCGTTATTTTCTACGCCAAGATTGTAGGCCGTTCTTTCGCAAACATTAGCCTTTTTAGATAAAACTTTTTTCCTTTGATGGTTATAATAAAGGAAGAGTTACCAAAAAAAGTTGAAATGGTATACAAATTTTGACGCGGTCGAGATTAGTTCCGGCCCTCTGGTTTTTTATGATTTTTTTTCAGACTCAGTTCGCAAATTCTAATGGCCATTTGGCATCTTTACTTGTTGGCGATTACTGAGTTCTTTCGTTTATGGTGGCCGATTAGGGCATCTTTCATTACTATTTATTTTTACTCTTATTTAGACGTGTATGTGTTTTATTTTTTTCCTGGTGCATCATTTACTTATTAATTATTTCTTAAACTGTATATATATATTTTTTTATTATATATCTTACTATAGCCTCCTTTCCCTAAATACCCTTAGTGACCCCATCAAAGGAAAAGTTTTAAGTAAGGAAGAGTTAAAAAAGTTAAAAATACAAACTTTGACGCGGTCGAAGTTGTTGCCCCTGTTTTTTTTTTTTTTCAGACTCAGTTCGCAAATTCTATTGGCCATTTGGCATCTTTTCTTGTTGGCGATTACTGAGTATCTTTTCGTTTATGGTGGCCGATTACGGCATCTTTTCCATTATTATTTATTTTCCCTACTCTTATTTAGACGTGTATGTGTTTTATTTTATTCCCTGGCCCGTTTCGCACTTACTTATTAATTATTTCTTAAACTGTATATATATATTTTTTTTATTATATATCTTACTATACCCTCCTTTCCCTAAATACCCTTAGTGACCCCATCAAAGGAAAAAAGTTTTAAGTAAGGAAGAGTTACCAAAAAAGTTGAAATGGTATACAAACTTTGACGCGGTCGAAGTTAGTTCCGGCCCTCTGGTTTTTTTAAGATTAACACCTCGGCCATTACTGGTGTAACATTTGTTCTAAAATTTCTGCCACATCCACCGGCCACTCCGGCGGTTCTACCGGCTCATATCTTTTGTGCCAATTTAACACCGGACACGATACTTGGCGTTACCATGTCGGCCTCCCTTCCGCCATGTGTCCCCGTTTATTGTCGACCACACCCAAGAGCATTCCATTCCGCTCCTCTTCCTGTTGGACTCTCTCCCACACTGACAGCTGTTGTTCCGCCTCCTCCTGCTTTTAAATTTATTGCTGCCACCAGCCCATCCACCATGCGAATTGGAGTTGTGGGCTGCGCTGGCTCCCGGTGCTGGTGGCTCATATATATCCATCTGCTGCCACGGCGCGTCTTTGTCTTCGTCTTTCTCCTCTTCCTCGATCAGACCCTCCTCCTGCTCCATCATCTGATATAGCTATTATTGATCTATTGCCAGCTAGCATGGAGGGTTATATAGAGCGGTGAAACTCAACCAGCTAACCCAGTATATAGGCATGTAGCACTAAATTTGCATGACAATTGAAGCGATTTGGATAGGGTCCCAGATTTAGTGAATTTTCAGGCAACCCAGCAGAGTTTACAACCTGGCTCTCTACAGCTTCGCGAGTAATGGAGGTTTTTACTCCTAAATATATGTAGGATCGCGGTATGGTAGAGATGACGTCGAGTGAGAATCGGTATCGATCGAATATCGTAGGGAGTCAGCAAGGCAGTCAAGAAGAGTCAGTCCGAAGAGCAGAGTAAATGGAATAGTCGAAGTGTGAGCAGTGCATTAGAAAGATAAAGAGAAATAATGTGAAGTAATTAATAATTTTATCAATAAGCTAATAAACTAACAAAATACAATGAAGCTGATAAAGTTAAAACCCAGTACAAATCGAATATCTTCATCTTTATGACTCGGAAACTTCATCCAGGAAAAGTTGAAAGTACACATATATTGCGATTTTGTTGGCGGTTAGAGACAAAATACAGGCTATGCAAATTTGATACTAAAAGTAAACGATACCGCATTACATTGGGATGCCATTTGGAAGAGTATTTGGATAGACGTGATTTGGGTACATTAGAATACCATTGAATACCAATACAAAAGTACGATCCATGAATTTTATTTCGCACTTCACCAGCAAATGTCCTTAATCATTGACCAGATCAAGAATATGGGGCACAGTCCCGAAGTTAGGATGGTTAGGATACTGTCTTTGGGGTCTGAACGGTGACATATCAGCAGATTAAGTACGCAGCCTCTTAATCTAAAACACACACTGCAATTGATAGATGCAGTAGATAACAAACGTGCCTGAAATTCTATTGCCCGCGGTTTCCAGTACCCTCGTCCGCAGCCTCTTAAGCTAAAACATGCTTTTGAAATTGATAGATGCAGTAGATAAAAACGTGGTAAAAATTCTATTCTATTCTATTCCCACGATTTCCAGTACCATCGTCCGAATGTAGCCCATAAACATGTACAATATACAAGAAAAAATATACACCGTCAATGGTCTTACCCTCCAGTAGTCCCCCATAAGCCCCACATAAAGACTAACTGGTACAACCCCAGACAGATGTAAAATACATTTATCCCTCAGAATAACTTTCCTCAGAACTGTAATGTTCCACAGCGAGGGTAGCACGAAAATTTCAGTTGGGAACCGGAGCATCAGCGGCAGAGGCTGGGCAGAGAAAAAGGTCACTTTTGCGAGTCGACGCACACAAAAATTTGTGTATATGGAGTTTTATGACGGGTCTTAAACGAGCCAGCGATCCTCGCCAATTTGTAGACATGAGGGATGCCCACTGTCGAAATTTGCGTAAAAAAAAAAAGAGAAAATGTCACTTGCAAGTCCTTGCACACTGAAATTTGGTTGTCGCTAGTTTTATGACTGGTCATAAAACGACGTTTTTCGGTCTATCGTAGTCGAACTTGTACGCTGACGGATGGTAGAGGGGAAAAAAGTGTTGCGATCTCGAGAACTTGACCAAAATAACCCTCATTTTCTTACCCGTTCCTCACTCCCTCTGCCAAAAATATCATCACAAAATACTTGGACAAAACGAACACAAATTGACACTCAAATGTTCAATCTTCAAAACGCCAAACCGGTTTTCCGCAAATCTAACGGAACTTTCTAAAAATAGCATTGAAAGAATGAACTTTACTTTAATAAATGTGTATTTAAAGATTAATTTGATCAATTCAAACATTTTTGTGTAATTTTGAACTTCTTAACCTTTTGTGTACGTCTTTTTTATGTTTACTAAAAGTTTTAGTTGTGTTGCCCCCGGATGCCCAGATTGAGAGTGCCATCACTGTATTTGTCAATGAAAGGTAAGGTACTAAAAGATGCTAATTACCTCATATTGATAAATAAACTAAAGTGGTCTTATTTATTTTCATGGTACAAATATCCACCGTTATCAGTTGATCTTTGTGTTGTTGGTTTCGTTTTCGTCGTTTGTTTTGTACCTTTTCTTATGTTTGTACCTTTTATGTTTGCTTTGTACATTTTATTTTGATTGTATAGGAGCATCTTATAACTGTGTGTTTTCACGCATCCACATTTTTGATCTTTGGTGCAAAGAAAAAGGCACAATGCCGAAAAAATGCAAGGCATAAATAATTTACTGGTACTAAACATAAAAAGCAAAGGCTACGAAGTCAATACGATTGACCTTAAGAAATGTATTCAGTTGCATTTGCCTTCTGGATTCAGTACAAAAGAATTAGAAGTTTAGTTGTACAATAAAAATCTAAATGGCTAAAAACTACAGAATTTATTGTCCTGAAGTCTGAATAGTGCTCAACAAAATGATATGAGTTCTAGTCGTGGACGGCACAAAATGGATTTTGTTGAGTCCTCAAAAAGGACGAAACGTCGGCGAATCTGATTAAGTCAAGCCTTAATGCACCTGTAATAAATATTGAAAAGGTCTTTTCGCTTGTCGTCGACATTGGGTTGTCCAAACACTAATACTTGGTCATTAGATCATTGATAAATTCAGAAGTTTCCTATAACTTATTGCCAAGTTACGAAAAAGTTCTTAAGTTTAAAACATTGAGATATCCAAATATATTTTTTTAAGACAACACGGCTTCAAGTATTTTAGAGCTTTAAAAGAATTTAATTGAAGAACGTTTGGATGAAACTAAAAAACTTTAACATTAATTGGAAAATGGGGATTCGATGGCAGCACTGGCCACAGCGAATATAAACAAAAGGTTTCCAATTGTATTAATGTGGGGATTTTATTATTTCCCCGTTTATTTAATTCAATATTATACGGATGTGTTTTCGTGGTTAGTCTTATCATTAACAATGTTTCTTTGTGTTAAGAATACATATTTTTATTTATTATAATATTATGAATTTGGGTGCGCGATATGATCGAGGCGAGAGTACGATTGCGAGTGCTTTTTGAATCAACCCTTCTGCTCTATTTGGTAATGAGTGAGTCGACCAGATAGGTACGGCCGCTGCGTGTCGTTCTGTCACGCTCACTAGCTACTTCACGATTGCTATGATTATTATGCCCGTCTGACACTTCATTTCCTACAATCGGCTGTCCTGACAAGTCATTCGACCCGAATGATCCTAGCCAAGGCTTCATAAACTCAGCCACTGTTGATGTCTTACAAGGGTCCTTCGTATCGACCGTGCCTATTCACCTTTGTGACTTTATATGGTCCTAAGTATTTACCTCTCAACTTTAGTCCTGTCCCATACTGCGTACGTTTAATCGCCACTAAGTCGTTTAAATTATATTTTCTTTCCCATTTCCTGTTTTTGTCAAACGTCCTTTTCATTTCCTGTTGTATTTCATCGATATTCTTACGAGCCTCCGCTCTAATCTCTTCACGACCACAGTCTAATTCTTCTATTAACGGTTATCAGCTTTTTCATTTCAGGATCACCAGGACTACGCATCTCTATTCCTGTCAATATCTTAAAAGGTGTAACTTTTGTACCTCTTGGGTTAGTATTATTAACAAGTTGTTGCACACGTCCTACATACTTGTACCAGTTTCCCTCATTTTCTTGGTTTAACTTTGAAATCATTGGATCTATTATCTTATGCATCCTTTCTACTTGGCCGTTGCCACGGGGTACACCAGTTGCTATCAGTAAATGCTGTATATCCTGTCTGTTACAATATTCTTTAAACGCATTGGATGTGAATGCTGCTCCCTTGTCAGAAATTATTCTCACCGGGTTACCAAAAATTATGGCCTGCCTTTTTAAGACAACTAACTAACTCCAGTTCCACGAGTCGGATACAACCATACAAACTTGGAGAAACCATCAACAATAACAAGTATATGATTGTAACGCTTTGTTGTGACCTCCATCGGGCCAACGTGATCAATGTGATATGTCATCAATGGCTGATCTCCTTTGCTTATTGGCATCAAATATCCTTTCTTTTTACCGGTTTTGGCATTAACAATAAGATTCTACGCAACACTCAACAACACGGGCTACCTTTACAATATTTCATTGTCAATGTAAAAATCTTCATATCCCTTCTCCTGAACCAAATTCCTGATCAATTTAGTGCAATCGTCTGACAACTGTGCTTCTTTCAGTCTATGGGTTATGGTGTCGGTTAGAAGAAAACAAAAACACGCATTACAATCTGTGACAATCTTAAATTTCAACCCTAACACATATACACGCCACTTTATTAATTCTCCTATAACCGCTAAAACCTCAAGTTCATATGAATCGTACTTCTCTTCGACTCATATACTGTACCGGATGAAATAAACCATCTTCTGAATCTTTCTGTAAAGCGCAGCTCCGAAACCATGTTTCGAGGCATCAGTATGAATCTCAGTCTCTAGTTTAGGATTGTATAACTTTAAAACGGGACCTTTGGTCAATGACTGACTTCTTATCATGTGGGATCGGAAGTCTTGAAAGGGCATCAGTCTTCTCCTTACTTGGCTTAATACTTCCATTTTCAACTATATAGCCCAAAAAATTAAATAATACTCAATTTTTTTATATTTTCCCCCATTTTTTTTAAAAAACCCCACCAAAAACAACAAAAAAAAAAAAAACCATATATCATCACACTCACTGCATCTCCATTCTTCACTGAATTTCTCATTACTGCCATTATAAATCTTGTAAAAACTGCTGGAGAGTTTGAAATTCCAAATGGTACTTATAGGAATTCGTACTGACCATTCTGGGTTACGAATGCTGTGTACTTCTGAGATTTTTCTTCAACGGGAACGTGAAAAAAACCGTTTATTAGATCTAGAGTAGTATAAACTAACGCACCTTGAAGTTTTTCTAATACGGTATCTATCTGTGGCATAGGAAAATTATCTCGGACCACTTTCTCATTTATTTTTCTGTAATTCTTTGGTACAAGTACAACAGGCGAAGCATACTCGGAAAAACCTGGCTTTATTATCTTTTCCTCCAACCATTCTTGTACTGTACTGTCAACAATGTTTTGATCGGACTCTGCTAAACGCCTTGGATGCTGATAAACTGGCAACTCATCGGTTAGTATAATCTTCATTTCTATAGGAGTGTTTGTATTTCTAATAGGTTTATAATTTTTAATCAATTTCTTAACTTCACTAGCGATTTCTGCACTGATATGTGACAAGTCACTCTTGATTTCCACTTTATTCTGTTCTGCACTATGCATACACATGCTTTCAAATTCCTTAAACAACTCATCACAAGATCCATTCGCCCTACACAGTGATTCTTTTCTCTTGATGCTTACAAACTTTGTACCTTTCTTTATAACAACCAAATCGACGTGATCTAATATGGTTCTACCTAAAATTGCCTGTATGCCATTCCTCGTCAGGAACGATATGAAACTCGACTTCCATCTCTATGTCATCTATCATGACACTTATGCTGAAACTACCAAACGTCATGACATGACTTCCACCAATGCCCGTAAGGCTCTTCGAGTATCCTGTTAACGACTTAATTCCAAGTTTGACAAACACGCTCTTACGTATGAGGCTCAGATTTGCTCCTGTATCAATTAGACCGTTGAACTTAATGGTTTTATAAGTTACTTCTTTTAACTCTAAACCCGTATCAGTAAATTTACCGGATGGTTTTGCTAATTCATCCTCTACAACATTGGTTTTTTCAGCTTTAGTGGTATCTTTTCCCTTGCATTCAAATGAACGATGGCCTGTTTCGCCACACTTAAACGTTTTCTTGCTACAGTCTCTCATCATGTGCGAAGGATCAACCGCACTTAAAACATTTGCGTTCTCCCTTTATTATCAAACTTTTCTCTCTATTATCTCTGCCTTGCTTGTGAAAAGATGATTCAAATTTTGGTTTCTTTGACGACTTCCTAGGATCATAGGATTTTAAATAGGTCTCTATTTGAACTTTCAACGCATCCACTGTTCTTGCTTGATACAATAATGCCTTATTTGCTCTCATGTCTGGTATACCTTCTACGAAATACTCGATTAAACTTTCATCATCCAAATCGATCGGCTTTGCGATTTCCATTAACGAATACAAAAATTCGTACAAGTTCTCACCTTTCTTCTTCTCTTAGTCTTCTGTGAACTTCTGCTGATGAAACCTTTACTCTGAATTCATTTTTCAAAGCAACCTTCAGGGGCTCCCAATTACAAATATTTCTCTTACTACGTATAAACGACAATGCAGCTCGTTTTAACAGTTGTTTTACATACACAAAAAGCTGTAACTGACTCCACTGTACGGTTAAAGCGCATTCTTCTAATTCCCTAATCCATTGTAAAACATCAATCGAACCTAAACCTAAACGCTTCCCTCCACATCTTTTAGTGTAAACCATGACCTTTGCCCAACTGTGTTCGGGACTTCGTGAATTGTTCTAACTGAGGCGAAATCTGCCTTTGCCCATCATTCTCGGTTTCTATTTGATCGTAATAAGCGAGTAGACGCGTTTGCAGCTCAGCCTTAAGGCCTGTAGTCTCTAGCCCTAACTCACTTAATTTACTGCGCAACTCCTCAATACGCAATGTTAGAATCTCACCTCGATCCATTTCACACAATTACCTGTACGTACATATATTGCTTAACAAGATTGGTATATTAATGTATGGTTAGTAACAATTAATCAAATTACAATCAAAAATTTCAAGCAAAATTTACACACTATGTTAATGTAGGTCAAATCGGGGTAGGTTATGGATTATTCAGACGATTCTTAGAAATGTGCTCTCTGCAGCTCGCAATTTCGTCAATATTTCTGCCGCCGGTCTGGTCTCGTCGTGCAAGCAAAGTAACTCACACTCAAAACAATAATAAAACAGCTCACCCAACTGTAGTCGACTTGCTCTATGTAGCAACTCAATATCGTTGTCGCAACTCACTCAGACTTCTTGCGAATGTTCGGTTCGCTTTTTCTACTCACTCGGCTGTCGCAGCTCACTCTGTTGTTTTCCACTCGTTCTCTTGGTCTCTCTTTGTCTGCTTTCACACTAAATTGTCTCAGCTTCGTGTCCGCTGCCTTCTTCTCGTTTGGTCTTGTCGGCGTCGTCTGCTTCTTGTAACGGTTTGTGTTGTCCGCTCTCTGCTCTTTTGGTTTTCCGCTTCCACAGTGAACTCTAGTTATCATCAACTTCGTGCCCGCTGTCTGCTCTTTCTCTCTTTTTGTCTGCACTGGTTATCATTCGTCTGCTCTCTCGGTCTGTCTGCTTCCACAGTAAACGCTAGTTATCATCAACTTCGTGTCTGCTGTCTGCTTCCACAGTGAACACTAATTATCATCAATTTCGTGCCCGCTATCTGCTCTCTCGGTCTGTCTGCTTCGACAGTAAACGCTAGTTATCATCAACTTCGTGTCTGCTGTCTGCTTTCTCGGTCTGTCTGGTTCCACAGTAAACGCTAGTTATCATCAACTTCGTGTCTGCTGTCTGCTTCCACAGTGAACACTAGTTATCATCAACTTCGTGTCTGCTGTCTGCTTTCTCTTTTCCTCTCGAGTGGCCACCCTTCTCGAGCTGCTTTCGGCTTCAGCCGCCTGCCTTTCGTCTAATCGGCGCCATAATTCTTAGTGACGCTCTTCTTGAGTCGTCCAACCGCTCACCGTCTCGCCATCCAGTCGTCAGCTCTCGTACAGTCACATCAGCTTCCACTACTTTTTGAAGCAGTATTGGTTGCTTCTTGTGAAATTCGATTGCCAACCTTGACTTTGTATATGTATTACACGTTAATGCATGCAATTTTAACAATTTGGCTGTTCCACTGCGAACTTCACACACACACAAATTTCACTAATTGTCTTGGGCCAAAATCTCTGTTGAGCCCCCAGTTTGTGGGGATTTTATTATTTCCCCGTTTATTTAATTAAATATTATACGGATGTATTTCCGTGGTTAGTCTTATCATTAACAATGTTTCTTTGTGTTAAGAATACATATGTATATTTATTTATTATAATAATGGCCTCAGTGATGAATTTGGGTGCGCGATGTGATCGAGGCGAGAGTACGATTGCGAGTGCTTTTTGAATCAACCCTTCTGCTCTATTTTGGTAATGAGTGAGTCGACCAGATAGGTACGGCCGCTGCGTGTCGTTCTGTCTCGCTCACTAGCTAGTTCACGATTGCTATGATTATTATTCCCGCCTGACACTTCATTTCCTACATTAATGACGAGAAAAGTTTATTTGTCACATCGTACGTCCCATTTCAGCTTGTAACCGACTCTAAAGTAATATGGAAAATTCCCGGTCCATTGTCTACCCGATATTGTAGGCCACTCAGGCTTCAATTTAAAAATGAGACCGCCGCACTTTCCGTCGAGGAAGAGCTTTACTTTAAGGTCAAAATATGTAGCTAACTTGAAGACAACAGCATAAAATTTGCAATACAACATTTTCTATAAAGCACGCCCTTCAATTAACCATGGTGGATGGTAAAGTTTGCAACGCGTTAAGCAACACGTCCTCGATGAAATGCTTTATATGTGGAGTAAGGCCCACAGAAATGAATAATATTAAAGAATGTGTTGCAAGAGATGTTCAAGAAAAGTATTTTGAATTCGGGCTATCACCACTTCATTCATATATCCGGTTCTTCGAATATTTCTTGACGAATTACATCATTATTGGATGATGTATGTTAACTTTGATTATTATTTATCTTTAATTTTCATCATTTTTATTATATATAGTTGAAAAAATTAAATCACGAATTTCTAAAATTATTTCTTGCTTGACGGGAGGGGGGAAGGGGGTTGGGGAGTTTCCCTTTCACAAATATGTACTGCATGCTATCTAAATTCATCTCTAATACCCAGGAAAAAATTTCAGCTCTCTATCTTTTCGCGAAGTATTTTTGGCCACCATATAAGCGCAACCAGTGTGGGTGGCGAGCTCGAGCTCTGTCTACAAGTTGCGAGCTCGAGGATCGCTCGCTCGACCCAAAAAGGTCGCCACACACAAATTTTTGTGTTTTTTTTTTTTTTTTTTTTTTTTTATAGGGGGAAGGCATTTAAATCCGAAAAGTGTGGGACTTGGTATCGACCTTGGGTAGGGGTCACCTCACCGCACTAAAACCTACCCTACTTCCGTATCCCTCTCGCGGAATCAACGGTGAAGTTATTACTTCACAAGGGGGAGATGGCATGAAAGCCTCATCAAGATACTCATCTAGAGTTTGAATTCTGGTTGCGCTGAAGTTCAGCTTGACGCAGGGACTGTATGATGTATGATCCATCAAGTCATGGACTATGGCCTCTCAATGCGTTGGCTTAGCTCTTCCCGTTCAGCAGTGAATCGCGGACCACAATCGGACCACATACTGTACGTGCAGTAGGGGTCAGATTCGTGCTTAAATCTATGCAAATATGATTTAAAATACCCGTGTCCCGTTAGAAATTGCGTCAAATAAAAATGGCCGTGTGGCCGACTCACCCATTCCCGCACATTAGGTATAATGCGGTTTGTCCAGCGTCCGAAGGAAGAATAGCGCCAGCGGTCCTGCCATGTGCGAATGGACACCTCTCTTTTTTGAGCTGTTGCTTCTGTTGCTTCTGGCTTCTTAGCAACAATATCAAGTGGCAACATACCTGATATGACTAAGGCAGCATCTTCGGATACAGTTCGGAACGCACATATGACTCGTAACGCACAGGCTCTGTATTGCGCTCTGCAGACGAGGCTGTATGACTGGATCGCAATCGCTGGAGCCCATATCTTTGCTGCATATAGGAGTATGGATCGTACCACCGTGGTGATGAGCCATCTGCTTTTCTATCGGGGGCCACCGTGATTGGAAATTATCCTTGCTAAGGCTGATGTTGCCCTTGCTGCTTTGTCGACTACATGTTGCAGATGGTGCTTGTATGTTAGGCTATGGTCGACCATCACCCCGAGATATCTTATTGCCGGCTTGGAGCGGATGACGCATTTTGCAACATGAATGGTTGCAGTCTCCACACGTTTGCTGCTGCTGATTAATACGGCCTCTGTCTTGTGTGCAGCCAGAGACAGAGAATGCCTTTGCATCCAGGATACAATTGATTGCGCGGCGTCGTTGGTCCTGTTCTCTGCTTCACAAAAGTGACCTTTTTTCTCTGCCCAGCCTATGCTGGTAAAGAGTCATGGGAGCCAATGGTCATCAACTATAAGAAACAGAGTACAGTCACTGTTGGAGAAGACGTCTTCGTTAATTTAGATTTGTATATAATAAAATTTCTTATATTATTTGTTTAAGATTATTGGAATTTCTACCACTGTTGAAAAAGTTTCTGTGACATGGCTAACTCATGCAAACGAATTCTTTCTGGAATTCGAAGAGGAAAAGACCTATTTTTCCTCAAACCACCCCTCATTCTATTGAGTATTGGAGTTTTGTACCATCTGCAATTGGGCAGATCAAACATTGGCAACCGTGACAGAACATTGCACTTGGCAAGTCCCAACATAAAATCTTAAAAATTATATAAATTCGTTTATTGGTTCATTTGATTGGATTCATCGTTATATCACCCTGGACAGTCATCATGGGAGCCAATGGTCATCAACTATAGGAAACTGAGTACAGTCACTGTTGGAGAAGACGTCTTCGTTAATTTAGATTTGTATATAATAAAATTTCTTATATTATTTGTTTAAGATTATTGCAATTTCTACCACTGTTGAAAAGTTTCTGTGACATGGCACATGAAGAGCTTCTAACTCATGCAAACAAAATTTAAAAATTACTTCTTTCTGGAATTCGAAGAGGAAAAGACCTATTTTTCCTCCAACCACCCCTCATGCTATTGAGTATTGGAGTTTTGTACCATCTGCAATTGGGCAGATCAAATATTGGCAACCGTGACAGGACATTGCACTTCGAAATCGAAAGGAGGAAAGACCTGTCAGAGACAAAATTCATAGTACTTCCAAAGTATTTGTTGCAGCCCAAATATGGAATATGGAGTTTATCGTGAGTAAATCTATATCTCTACCTCAGTCTTAAAAGAGACTAGATGACTCAAATTGGGCCATTCCAAAGAAATTGAGTTAGCCGACCAATTTTTTTTTAAGCCCGGAAGGGTAGATTTATTGCTTAGCGTAAAGGAGTTTTATGATCTACTTAAGACGGATAAATAGTTTAGGAATTGGTCTTCCTCATCTAGTGGAAACTGCATTAGGATGGATCGTCGGGGGTAAGATTGCTGAACCGCAATCAACTCAACACTACACTTGTAATTTAACGTAACAGCAAGACCTTAACATATTATTAAAAAGGTTTTGGAAAAAGGATGAAATACATGGTATTCAAAATAAAAATATTTCGTTAACCTGAGAAGAACAAGCATGTGTAACTCACTTTCAGGTGCACACACAATTTCTGGATTCAGGGCGCATACAGGTTCGGTTGCCGTTCAAGGAATCAGCTGAGAAACTTGGAGACTCGCAGCCGTTTTCTTCAACTCGAAAGACGGCTAAGGTAGTCTTAGAATTGACAAAGTGGAATTTTAGTGGGATGAATATAATCTCAATATTGACAATAGTGATGTCACCAAGGCTCTTGGCATGTCGTGGCTGCCAACTGAAGATCTTATATTATTTCGATTAACTGAAATACCAACAAAGCGATTTGTGGATCGACTTGGACTGGGACGACCCGATGCCAAAGATCTTACGGACTAGATAGTAACAACTTGAAGCTGATTTATCTAATCTCGATTTGTTAACACATCACCAAAAAATAAGTGTTAAATCCATGGATTTTCGGATGCCTCAATTTGGACAATTTGGTTTAATGGACCAAAGTTCTTAACACTTGATGGATTACATTGTCCGAAATCTAAACGAAAGTCAGATTTCGAGCCCAAAGAATTAGAATTGCGAAACACCCTTGTATTGAAATGTAGCACTAGTTATAAAGAAAAGAGCATAGTTGAGCAGATCATTAGTAGACTATCATCGTTTCGTATGATTGTGAGAGTCTTAGCATACGTTTTACGAGTCTTCAACCGAGTTCCTATTAACCGCAATAATACGATAAATGCTACAAAAGGTATTTCAGTAGAAGAATTTAAATTGGCCCTTAATCATTTAATCTTTTCCATTCAGAGTGATTTGTTTGCGAAAGAACTAAAAGACTTACAAGCAGGACGAAGTCTAAAGACGGAGCTTCAAAAATTAAATCCATTCATCTCAATTGAACAGATAGGTACTCAAAATATAAGACTTATCCGTGTTGGAGGCTGTCTTGCAATGGCTGAAATACCAATGGAAGCTAGAATGCCGTTATTGCTTCCAAAGACTCATCATTTCAATTATAAATATATTGAAGATCTTCACATGCGAAACCTTTACGCGGGAGCTAAGGTTATAATGTCGATTCTGCGCCTAACAGTATGGATTGTAATTGTCGCGAATCGAACCGAAAGGTTGTTAGAAGTTGCACACATAGGTAACCTCCCAGATGACCGTCTGCTGGCCGAACGCGCGTTTTTGATATGCGGAGTGGATCTATGTGGACCATTCCTTACTTCGTACCGCATTCGAAGCAAAGTTCCTTACAAAGCATATTTGGCCATATTTGTTTGCTTTTCTTCAAAAGCTATCCATACAGAACTAATCTCAGACCTATCTGCTAATAATTTTATTCTCTGTTTGAAGCGATTCATCGGACGACGTGGCATACACAAAAGGATTTAGTGTGACAATGCCACCAACTTTGTCGGAGCATGTTCGCAACTTGAAGGCTTCAAACGGCAATTCTGTTCAGAACTCAATGCAAGAAATCTGGAGGATTTTAGCCGAAATGCCGACTTTGAATTCAACTTCATTCCACCTCGCGCTCCCCATTTTGGAGGCTTGTGGGAAGCCGCAGTAAGGTCAATGAAGACTCTGCTTATCAAAAATTTTACCTCTTCTCATTTAACATACGAAGAGCTTCAATCGATTGCAATTGAAGTGGAGGCGATATTGAATTCCCGTCCAATATCCATTCACAGCGATGATCCTAATGACGGAGAGGCCCTGACGCCAGGCCACTTATTGATCGGATGTTCACTGCAAGCGATCCCTGAACCGGTAGTAAATGACTCAAAACTTTCTTATCTATCTCGTTGGCAAAGAGTGACCTTTCTCAAGCAACGCTTCTGGGAACTCTGGAAGCGCGATTATATACATCAATTACAAGAAGGCTATAAGTAGCAAGCAAAGTATACAAAATTTTAGTTCTCATCCATAAAGACAATATTCCACCGCAATGCTGGATTACTGGTCGTTTGGTCAAAGCTATACTTGGTTCAGATGGAAGAAAGGAATTATTCGCCGCCCAATCTGCAAACTTGCTCCATTGCTTCTGGGAGATGACGTTTATGTAAATTGAAGGAGTCATACTTCATCTTTCAATGGGGGAGTATGTTGGAGGACACGTCATCGTTAACTTAGATTTGTATATCTACCACTGTATTTACATTAAAATGTTCTAAATGCTTCTGTTACATGGCTCAAGAAGAGCTTCTTACTCATGAAACCGATTGCGGTTTATAAAATGATTTCGACGAGGAGAAGACTTATTTTTCCTCACTCCACTCCATTTGCTAGTAAGCATTGGAGTTTTGTACCATCTGCAACTGGGCAGGCAAATCAAACAAAGTATACAAAATTTTGGTTGTGTACGGATTGTCAAACTCTTTTGACCATCGTTTCACAAACCAAAGAACATTGGAGGAACAAGCAAGGAAACGTGAGCTGGGTTTAGACCGTCGTGAGACAGGTTAGTTTTACCCTACTAATGACAAAACTTTGTTGTGACAGCATTCCTGAGTAGTAAGAGAGGAACCGCAGGTACGAACCAATGGCACAATACTTGTTCGAGCGAACAGTGGTATGAAGCTACGTCCGTTGGACTGCAATGATAAATAAGACTGTGAGGAATATTATAAAGGATAATAATATCCCACACAACAAGCAAGCAGCAACACAATCCAACGATGTAAATGAGACATCGGATACAAGATACAGCCGAGACACAAACCAAATGTACGATATTGCTATTGGTCGATCGAACCGATTCATAGCAAATGGTTTACGATCAAACATGGTCGATCGAGCCACATGCAACCGCTGGCGATTTCGTACAACCGGGAAGATGCGTGGGAAGCATAATGCAAAAAACCAATATGCACACACATGCGATGGGCAACCAAGTCCAACATGGCTCGATCGAACCAACTCGAACCTATGTCGTACGATCGAACCAAATCGAACCTATGACGTACGACCAAGCATGGCTCGATCGAAGCACAGGCAACCGCTGGCAATTTCGTACAAGCGGGAAGTTGCGTGGGAGGCAGAATGCACAACATCAATGGTATAAGAGTAATTGAGGGCATAATTGCACACAAAAGGGGGCATTGGCCTTCTTATGCAAATCAAGAGCACAGAGAGGCAAATATGCATGCATGCATTAGCATACGCTGAATAAGCATACACGCATGTCACACGTACACTATGCGTGAGGGAGAATACCGATGACCAATAGCATGCTCTGCCTACGTCACGCTCATGAGAACAACGCCGTTAGATTGCGAGCAGCCAAGAGAAGAGTGAGGGCCAAGAAATCCCGTGAGACGGGTGCGGGGCGTGTGTGCGTATACAAAACGATAATGGTTTGTGGATCGAATAGGGGAATATGCGAGCCGAAGGGGGAGTGAACAATGGGGAAGCCCGCTATCTAATAGATACGATATGCGTATGAAAGAGGATGGCATATGAAATTAAACGATATTATATGTTAACTCAAGCAGGCTAATTATTAATAATCAATAAGTTAAGTTAATACAATTAGCATATATGTATGTATGTAAATCTAATATGGAGCGAACATGGGCGAAAGTGAATATGACGTGTGGATCAAAGGGAGCGACGGGCGACGGCAGCGCTGACAGAAGCAGAGAAAGTCAACGGGATACGATGGGCGGCCAATAGAAAGGCGACGCCAATGGGTGAAAGGTATGGAAGCACATAGATGCAAGGGAGCTAGACAAGGACAAGGAAATAGATGGGCGCGCAGCCACAAAGAAAGTGGACACATATGCGTCAAGAATACGTGACTTTCACCACGCATGGCAACAAGTAGATGCGTGGGTGAAAGTGGACGGCGGATGGAAAATTACCAGCTGTATAGCGGTAGTACACCAGCAAGTGGCTGAGACCGGAGGAGCTGCCTATATAAAGGCGGCACAAATCAGATCAAGGCATCAAGTCATCGAGGCATGATCAACAAGCAAGTAATTATGGCCTTACGAGTAACCTTAAGAACTTACCAGGGAAACACAAGGAGCAGCAAAGAAACTAGGAACTATGCAGGCCTTACGAGTAACCTGTACAGTTCATCCGAAAGCAATAAGTTCTTAAATAAGGATAACAAGCACCCTACGCAGCAAGGGGAAGGCAAGAAAGGACGACGGGGGATTCGAAACAGCTCACCAACGCTACCCAAGTCCAGAACTACCATAGAGAAACCGTCATACAACCGAGCCCACTAATAATTTTGAATAAACATACGTATCAGCTCTAGCAATTAAAATCAAACGTGTTGAATTTCACCGGGTCACAAAATAAATTTGTTGTGCCGAACCTAGCCCTAGAGATATTGCAAATATCCCAAAGAACGAAAAAGGATCGTTACAACTGGCGCCCAACGTGCTATACTGGTGAAATTTTAAACAAAAACTGAGTTTGAAAATCGTAAAGAAAAGATCAAAATGGGAAAAGGATGGATTTACCACATGAAGGAGGATTTGGTACAAACAGGCCAGAGAATCGGAGTCAACATGAACGGCACGGTAGAGGAGTTGAGAAAACAACTTGGCGAATGGATAGACAAAAACGAGTCTGATCCAGAGTGGAGAGAGGAGATACAAAGATTAAAACTAAAGTTCGCAAAAAATGTCCAAGCAAAAACCAGAAACAAGCACAACACAGTCAGGCGAGAACGGTGAGAACAAGGAGGCCGAGTTAAAAAAATAAATATCGATACGCTAACGATTCCTCCATTTGCACCACCAAGATGGGGAAGCGAAGGAACATTAGACAGCACCGACACAAAGAGGGACTTAAGGAGACAAACGATAGACCCCAAGAAAGCGACACCACACACAACAAACAGAACCACCGAATACGCCAAGGTGGCAAAACAAGTGAGGAGTGGACTTTCAGATTCGATGGCAATTCCAGACCGCTAGAGTTTATAGAACAAATCGAGTGGTCAGCAGACATGTATGGCATCGAGCTGGACATGATTCCAAGAGCAATGCCAGAACTACTGAAAGACAAAGCACTCAAGTGGTACGTCGCAAACAATAAGCAGTGGCGATCGTGGAAGGAGTTCGTTGAGGGCTTCAAGAAATACTTCCTGCCAAGAAGATTTTTCAATAAATTGGCTGATCAAGTGAAAAATCGCAAACAAAATAGAAACGAGTATTTCAAGGACTACATGATCAACATGCAAACAATGATGAGACCTCTGAAGATACCAGAGTACGAGCAATTGGAGGTTATATTAGAAAATTGCACTCCAGATTTGAGGATATTCGTTCGGCCGCACAGAGTCAGAAACCTAGATGAGCTGATGCAGTTGGCGGAACAACATGGGATGCTTGAACAAGAACGATCAGATTTCCACCGCCCAAACAATGCTCAAGGAACACACAACAACCAATCAAGCCACAGAGGAGGAAATAATTACGGGCCACCAGTCACACAGTGCCGAAGATGCCAAGACGACAGCAGGGAGAACAATTCAAGACCAAGCCAAGAAAATAAAAACATCCAAGAGGGAAGAGTCTTGAACCCAAACCAGGCATGCCGCAGATGCGGGGGAGCCGGACACTGGGCAAGGGAGTGCAACAATCAGAGACTCAATTTCTGTTGGCGGTGTGGAAGGATCGGGAAAGGAACAAAAGAATGTTGTTGGAGTTCGGGAAACGAAGGGCGGTTCCAGCCTATCAGGGGCGAGCAGGGACCCAGCCAATAAGCTCCTCAAAACTAATAGGCAAACTAATAGGGAAGAGGATCAATTGTCAGCAATCATTGAAGTAGCAGGAGTCCAGATGAAAGCGACAATTGACCCCGGAGCCACGAGCAGTTTTATCAGCAAACAAATGTTGGAAACGGTGGAAAACAAAGAAGACCAAGAGACCACGAACAAGCAAGTATACATGGCGGACGGAAAGGTGAGAGACATAAACGAGCAGTGGTTAGGATACGTTCGATTCGGAAACAAAGGAATGAACATAACATTTCTCATTATGCCAGACGGAATAGATGCTATAATCTTAGGATGGAATTTCTTAAGGCTGATGAATACCGAAATAGCATGCGGAGGCCACCGGATAAAAATTCCAACGGTGAAGAGGATGCAGGGCAGGATAACCGAACGCATATCGATCATGGTGACAGAGAAAGAAGAGCAAACAGAAATACAAAGGTTTCTAGAACACGAATATATATTACCAATGCAAGTTGCCACAGACGATTCAGAAGTATCTGGAGCAAGCCTAGAGATAAATAATTGTTTACGATGAGGCACTACAGTTAGTGGAGGCGGAGGAGCATTGGGATCCGCAAGTGATTGAAAGCCAGCATGATCCAGTAATTGATCAGAGTTCCCGTGAGGGATACACCAGGGCTTGTAGTGGGTACATCAATCTGAAAAGAAGAGCATAAAGAAGGACAAGAAGATGGTGTAGGCGAAAGTAAAATGGGTGTTGGTGTTTAGATTATATAAAATAAGATAACATTAAGACAATTATAATATAGAACAAATGGAAATGTATGCCAATATAAGTATGTAACCCATTATAGATATCGATGGCTCATCAGTCATAAGTAGATCTGATATGGTCAGCAGTTAACAATAAAGACCTAGTTCATCAAGTTGCTATAGTTAGCTATTATCAATAAAGACGTATTTTGCTGACCTAACACTATGTCGAATTATGCACTGGTGAGCTCTCTAGTTTTACTATAAAAGAAATGCATTATTCTTTGTAAGATCAGATACCAATTGTAGCTACATCGGGTGTGCATCGCTGTGTCTTTGGCCCCCATCTCTACCTTTGTAATCTCGCTCCGAAGTCCACCCCATTTATGTGTTGGTTGCGACGACTATTAGTCACTGGTTTATGTGCTAGTGCCTATTTGATTATAAATAAATAAATAATAATAAATTCAAGAAATACTAACGTCTTTCATTGAACATTTTGGTGACCCCGACATTGGCGGCTCCAAGTTGAAAGAATTACAGACTTGGTGGTTAACTCAGGCGACCAATCTATCAACACCAAGGAAACTGGTCAACTAGGCGACTACTTTCTTTGCACGCTTTGGACACAGAACAATCCTAAGCGAGGGCACAAATTGATGAACATTTCACATCAATCTGGGGTCCCGACTAAAAACATCGCAATTGATTAACTTGGCAATCGTTGCGTAGCCACTTTGGCGACTAAAACAATTTGTTGGAAAACTAGGAGTTAGTTTTCCGCAACGGGGTAGCAATTCATACCCATTGAATAAAATCAATTCATACCCATTGATCAACTAGGCGATCACGTTGGTAAATACAATTAACACGATTTGTGTCAACGAGGCGACCAAATCATAAAAAAGTTATTTTCATAAAATAAAAAGTTTGATCAACTTCTAAACTATATTGCATTCCCTGGCGTCAGCAATCTCTGACCTAGTTAACTCGGTCAGTAACCCAGGTAGTACGCACGAGTATATAGTTTGGCATTGGTCAGCAATTTTTAAAAATATATAATAAAGAAAAGAAACTCAAAAAAGAAACTGGTTTCACTGTCGTGGCGTTTATCAGTGTAAAAGAATAGGTATAGAAGATCAAAATGGGAAAAGGATGGATTTACCACATGAAGGAGGATTTGGTACAAACAGGCCAAAGGATCGGAGTCAACATGAACGGCACGGTAGAGGAGTTGAGAAAACAACTTGGCGAATGGATAGACAAAAACGAGTCTGATCCAGAGTGGAGAGAGGAGATACAAAGATTAAAACTAAAGTTCTGATCCAGAGTGGAGAGAGGAGATACAAAGATTAAAACTAAAGTTCGCAAAAAGGTCCAAGCAAAAACCAGAAACAAGCACAACACAGTCAGGCGAGAACGGTGAGAACAAGGAGGCCGAGTTCAAAAAATAAATATCGATACGCTAACGATTCCTCCATTTGCACCACCAAGATGGGGAAGCGAAGGAACATTAGACAGCACCGACACAAAGAGGGACTTAAGGAGACAAACGATAGACCCCAAGAAAGCGACACCACACACAACAAACAGAACCACCGAATACGCCAAGGTGGCAAAACAAGTGAGGGAGTGGACTTTCAGATTCGATGGCAATTCCAGACCGCTAGAGTTTATAGAACAAATCGAGTGGTCAGCAGACATGTATGGCATCGAGCTGGACATGATTCCAAGAGCAATGCCAGAACTACTGAAAGACAAAGCACTCAAGTGGTACGTCGCAAACAATAAGCAGTGGCGATCGTGGAAGGAGTTCGTTGAGGGCTTCAAGAAATACTTCCTGCCAAGAAGATTTTTCAATAAATTGGCTGATCAAGTGAAAAATCGCAAACAAAACAGAAACGAGTATTTCAAGGACTACATGATCAACATGCAAACAATGTTGAGACCTCTGAAGATACCAGAGTACGAGCAATTGGAGGTTATATTAGAAAATTGCACTCCAGATTTGAGGATATTCGTTCGGCCGCACAGAGTCAGAAACCTAGATGAGCTGATGCAGTTGGCGGAAGAACATGGGATGCTTGAACGATCAGATTTCCACCGCCCAAATAATGCTCAAGGAACACACAACAACCAATCAAGCCACAGAGGAGGAAATAATTACGGGCCACCAGTCACACAGTGCCGAAGATGCCAAGACGACAGCAGGGAGAACAATTCAAGACCAAGCCAAGAAAATAAAAACATCCAAGAGGGAAGAGTCTTGAACCCAAACCAGGCATGCCGCAGATGCGGGGGAGCCGGACACTGGGCAAGGGAGTGCAACAATCAGAGACTCAATTTCTGTTGGCGGTGTGGAAGGATCGGGAAACGAACAAAAGAATGTTGTTGGAGTTCGGGAAACGAAGGGCGGTTCCAGCCTATCAGGGGCGAGCAGGGACCCAGCCAACAAGCTCCTCAAAACTAATAGGCAAACTAATAGGGGAAGAGGATCAATTGTCAGCAATCATTGAAGTAGCAGGAGTCCAGATGAAAGCGACAATTGACTCCCGGAGCCACGAGCAGTTTTATCAGCAAACAAATGTTGGAAACGGTGGAAAACAAAGGAGACCAAGAGACCACGAACAAGCAAGTATGCATGGCGGACGGAAAGGTGAGAGACATAAACGAGCAGTGGTTAGGATACGTTCGATTCGGAAACAAAGGAATGAACATAACATTTCTCATTATGCCAGACGGAATAGATGCTATAATCTTAGGATGGAATTTCTTAAGGCTGATGAATACCGAAATAGCATGCGGAGGCCACCGGATAAAAATTCCAACGGTGAAGAGGATGCAGGGCAGGATAACCGAACGCATATCGATCATGGTGACAGAGAAAGAAGAGCAAACAGAAATACAAAGGTTTCTAGAACACGAACATATATTACCAATGCAAGTTGCCACAGACGATTCAGAAGTATCTGGAGCAAGCCTAGAGATAAATAATTGTTTACGATGAGGCACTACAGTTAGTGGAGGCGGAGGAGCATTGGGATCCGCAAGTGATTGAAAGCCAGCATGATCCAGTAATTGATCAGAGTTCCCGTGAGGGATACACCAGGGCTTGTAATGGGTACATCAATCGGAAAAGAAGAGCATAAAGAAGGACAAGAAGATGGTGTAGGCGAAAGTAAAATGGGTGTTGGTGTTTAGATTATATAAAATAAGATAACATTAAGACAATTATAATATAGAACAAATGGAAATGTATGCCAATATAAGTATGTAACCCATTATAGATATCGATGGCTCATCAGTCATAAGTAGATCTGATATGGTCAGCAGTTAACAATAAAGACCTAGTTCATCAAGTTGCTATAGTTAGCTATTATCAATAAAGACGTATTTTGCTGACCTAACACTATGTCGAGTTATGCACTGGTGAGCTCTCTAGTTTTACTATAAAAGAAATGCATTATTCTTTGTAAGATCAGATACCAATTGTAGCTACATCGGGTGTGCATCGCTGTGTCTTTGGCCCCCATCTCTACCTTTGTAATCTCGCTCCGAAGTCCACCCCATTTATGTGTTGGTTGCGACGACTATTAGTCACTGGTTTATGTGCTAGTGCCTATTTGATTATAAATAAATAAATAATAATAAATTCAAGAAATACTAACGTCTTTCATTGAACATTTTAATGACCCCCGACATTGGCGGCTCCAAGTTGAAAGAATTACAGACTTGGTGGAACCGTCATCAAGTGAGAATTGGTTTGGTTAACTCAGGCGACCAATCTATCAACAACAAGGAAACTGGTCAACTAGGCGACTACTTTCTTTGCACGCTTTGGACACAGAACAATCCTAAGCGAGGGCACAAATTGATGAACATTTCACATCAATCTGGGGACCCGACTAAAAAAATCGCAATTGATTAACTTGGCAATCGTTGCGTGGCCACTTTGGCGACTAAAACAATTTGTTGGAAAACTAGGAGTTAGTTTTCCGCAACGGGGTAGCAATTCATACCCATTGAATAAAATCAATTCATACCCATTGATCAACTAGGCGATCACGTTGGTAAATACAATTAACACGATTTGTGTCAACGAGGCGACCAAATCATAAAAAAAAGTTATTTTCATAAAATAAAAAGTTTGATCAACTTCTAAACTATATTGCATTCCCTGGCGTCAGCAATCTCTGACCTAGTTAACTCGGTCAGTAACCCAGGTAGTACGCACGAGTATATAGTTTGGCATTGGTCAGCAATTTTTAAAAATATATAATAAAGAAAAGAAACTCAAAAAAGAAACTGGTTTCACTGTCGTGGCGTTTATCAGTGTAAAAGAATAGGTATAGAAGATCAAAATGGGAAAAGGATGGATTTACCACATGAAGGAGGATTTGGTACAAACAGGCCAAAGGATCGGAGTCAACATGAACGGCACGGTAGAGGAGTTGAGAAAACAACTTGGCGAATGGAACAAAAACGAGTCTGATCCAGAGTGGAGAGAGGAGATACAAAGATTAAAACTAAAGTTCGCAAAAATGTCCAAGCAAAAACCAGAAACAAGCACAACACAGTCAGGCGAGAACGGGTGAGAACAAGGAGGCCGAGTTCAAAAAATAAATATCGATACGCTAACGATTCCTCCATTTGCACCACCAAGATGGGGAAGCGAAGGAACATTAGACAGCACCGACACAAAGAGGGACTTAAGGAGACAAACGATAGACCCCAAGAAAGCGACACCACACACAACAAACAGAACCACCGAATACGCCAAGGTGGCAAAACAAGTGAGGGAGTGGACTTTCAGATTCGATGGCAATTCCAGACCGCTAGAGTTTATAGAACAAATCGAGTGGTCAGCAGACATGTATGGCATCGAGCTGGACATGATTCCAAGAGCAATGCCAGAACTACTGAAAGACAAAGCACTCAAGTGGTACGTCGCAAACAATAAGCAGTGGCGATCGTGGAAGGAGTTCGTTGAGGGCTTCAAGAAATACTTCCTGCCAAGAAGATTTTTCAATAAATTGGCTGATCAAGTGAAAAATCGCAAACAAAACAGAAACGAGTATTTCAAGGACTACATGATCAACATGCAAACAATGATGAGACCTCTGAAGATACCAGAGTACGAGCAATTGGAGGTTATATTAGAAAATTGCACTCCAGATTTGAGGATATTCGTTCGGCCGCACAGAGTCAGAAACCTAGATGAGCTGATGCAGTTGGCGGAAGAACATGGGATGCTTGAACGATCAGATTTCCACCGCCCAAATAATGCTCAAGGAACACACAACAACCAATCAAGCCACAGAGGAGGAAATAATTACGGGCCACCAGTCACACAGTGCCGAAGATGCCAAGACGACAGCAGGGAGAACAATTCAAGACCAAGCCAAGAAAATAAAAACATCCAAGAGGGAAGAGTCTTGAACCCAAACCAGGCATGCCGCAGATGCGGGGGCGCCGGACACTGGGCAAGGAGTGCAACAATCAGAGACTCAATTTCTGTTGGCGGTGTGGAAGGATCGGGAAACGAACAAAAGAATGTTGTTGGAGTTCGGGAAACGAAGGGCGGTTCCAGCCTATCAGGGGCGAGCAGGGACCCAGCCAACAAGCTCCTCAAAACTAATAGGCAAACTAATAGGGAAGAGGATCAATTGTCAGCAATCATTGAAGTAGCAGGAGTCCAGATGAAAGCGACAATTGACTCCGGAGCCACGAGCAGTTTTATCAGCAAACAAATGTTGGAAACGGTGGAAAACAAAGGAGACCAAGAGACCACGAACGCGCAAGTATACATGGCGGACGGAAAGGTGAGAGACATAAACGAGCAGTGGTTAGGATACGTTCGATTCGGGACAAAGGAATGAACATAACATTTCTCATTATGCCAGACGGAATAGATGCTATAATCTTAGGATGGATTTTCTTAAGGCTGATGAATACCGAAATAGCATGCGGAGGCCACCGGATAAAAATTCCAACGGTGAAGAGGATGCAGGGCAGGATAACCGAACGCATATCGATCATGGTGACAGAGAAAGAAGAGCAAACAGAAATACAAAGGTTTCTAGAACTCGAACATATATTACCAATGCAAGTTGCCACAGACGATTCAGAAGTATCTGGAGCAAGCCTAGAGATAAATAATTGTTTACGATGAGACACTACAGTTAGTGGAGGCGGAGGAGCATTGGGATCCGCAAGTGATTGAAAGCCAGCATGATCCAGTAATTGATCAGAGTTCCCGTGAGGGATACACCAGGGCTTGTAGTGGGTACATCAATCTGAAAAGAAGAGCATAAAGAAGGACAAGAAGATGGTGTAGGCGAAAGTAAAATGGGTGTTGGTGTTTAGATTATATAAAATAAGATAACATTAAGACAATTATAATATAGAACAAATGGAAATGTATGCCAATATAAGTATGTAACCCATTATAGATATCGATGGCTCATCAGTCATAAGTAGATCTGATATGGTCAGCACTTAACAATAAAGACCTAGTTCATCAAGTTGCTATAGTTAGCTATTATCAATAAAGACGTATTTTGCTGACCTAACACTATGTCGAATTATGCACTGGTGAGCTCTCTAGGTTTTACTATAAAAGAAATGCATTATTCTTTGTAAGATCAGATACCAATTGTAGCTACATCGGGTGTGCATCGCTGTGTCTTTGGCCCCCATCTCTACCTTTGTAATCTCGGTCCAAGTCCACCCCATTTATGTGTTGGTTGCGACGACTATTAGTCACTGGTTTATGTGCTAGTGCCTATTTGATTATAAATAAATAAATAATAATAAATTCAAGAAATACTAACGTCTTTCATTGAACATTTTGGTGACCCCGACATTGGCGGCTCCAAGTTGAAAGAATTACAGACTTGGTGGAACCGTCATCAAGTGAGAATTGGTTTGGTTAACTCAGGCAGACCAATCTATCAACAACAAAGGAAACTGGTCAACTAGGCGACTACTTTCTTTGCACGCTTTGGACACAGAACATCTAATGCGAGAGAGGGCACAGATTGATGAACATTTCACATCAATCTGGGGTCCCGACTAAAAAAATCGCAATTGATTAACTTGGCAATCGTTGCGTGGCCACTTTGGCGACTAAAACAATTTGTTGGAAAACTCGGAGTTAGTTTTCCGCAACGGGGTAGCAATTCATACCCATTGAATAAAAGTTGATCAACTAGGCGATCACTTTGGTAAATACAAATTAACACGATTTGTGTCAACGAGGCGACCAAATCATAAAAAGTTATTTTCATAAAATAAAAAGTTTGATCAACTTCTAAACTATATTGCATTCCCTGGCGTCAGCAATCTCCGACCTGGTTAACTCGGTCAGTAACCCAGGTAGTACGCACGAGTATATAGTTTGGCATTGGTCAGCAATTTTTAAAAAAATATATAATAAAGAAAAGAAACTCAAAAAAAGAAACTGGTTTCACTGTCGTGGCGTTTATCAGTGTAAAAGAATAGGTATATTGGAAATAAAAATTAACTATTGGTAACGCAAAAATCAAAAGACGACTTCGATTTATTTCTTATTTTTATTTGTGCTACACTTGACCAATTTTAGGAACGAGTCGGAGCGTTCCCTGTCTTTGACAAAATAAATAAACTCCCATCGGGTCAAGTACTAGTACAAATAAGCAAATACATAAGAATATAAAAACATGGAGGAGTTTTATAAGCAGCAGACAGAACGAGGAGAAGCAATTCAGGCTTTCATTCGGAATACCAAAAAGGATTCGTTCGCCAGGAAAATGAAGCCATCTTATTTCGAGGAGAAACTTGAGCTCCTGGAATACATGTGGGAGAACTTCGAGAAAAGTCATAACGAGTTATTGGACAAATTAAACAACGTGCCAACAGAAGATGACTACTTTGTAACGGACTATTTCAGCAAAATGAAGGCGGTTGTAACTAACATAGTGGAAGATTGGAAGGACCATTTGGCAAAGATAAAAATAGAGAGACAAGCTCGCCAACGAGAAGAAGAGCGAGCCGGGATCAAACCACTGGTTCGCAAACAAAGTGCGCTGCTGGATTCATTGTCCAGGACATTAAGTCAAATTGTGCCTGAAGAAAAAATGAACTACAAATCAGTAGTCGACAAATTATGGAGGCAAATAGAAGAAATCCATTATGAGATTCATCGGCTAGCGGAAAATCCAGCCGAAGCAGGATATAATATATCTACGTTTGTAGCCGCAGAAAATACAATGCTAAAATTCTGTGTGGCACCAGTAGAAAATGTAGTAATACAATCAGCGCCTGTATTGCACATACAATCATTGCAATTACCCAAAATTCCATCAAAATTTGATGGGATTCCAAAATGGCAACAATTTCATGACATCTATAAAAAGGTGGTTCATGAGTCAAATGTATCCACAATAGAGAAAATGTGGTACTTAAAATCAAACCTTTCTGGAGAAGCAGAGAGATTGATACGGCACCTGGAATTAACAGAAGCCAATTACAACACTGCTTGGTCAGTGTTGCAGGAACGATTTAATAATAAAAGAGTTCTAGTAACAGCCATACTGGCAAAGCTGTTTGATCACCCAAATGTGGGAAATGACGCAGCTTCTATAAAGAATTTGCATGATAATATTTTTGAATCATTGTAAGCTTTAAAAAATGTAGGCGTTAATATGGAATCGTCAGATGCTGTCATAATGTTTCATATGACAAGGAAATTGGATAGATTCAACCACGCACTATATGAGCAATCTCTGTCCAACACCAGGGAGCTACAGGAAGTAAAGGATTTCCTATCATTCTTGGAACAGCGCTTCCTAACATTAGAGGCGATTGGGAAACCAAGAATTGACAATCGCAGCATTGAAAAACTAAACCCAAGGAAGACATGCGCGGCAGCATTTGGGACAAACAGTTCCTTGTGTGCTTTCTGCGAGAAGGCAAAGCACAAACTCTTCCAATGTGAAAAGTTTAAAATGAAATCCGCAGCAGAGCGGCTTAATTGGATACAGAGACACAAATTGTGTGTCAATTGCTTCAAGCCGGACCATATGGCTAAAAATTGCTCTTGGAGGGGATGCTTCAAATGCGATAAAAAACATAACACAATGTTGCATTTAGAAACAGGCAACCAAGTTGCTACATCTGCGTCTGCAGTTTCTGCTTATGGAATTAGCAGAAAATACACTCTATTGGCAACGGCCAAGGTAGTGGTGAAAGGGATCAATGAAAGGAAAGGAGAGTTTCGAGCACTCCTAGATAGCGGCTCACAGGTAAATCTCGTCTCAGAGAGGCTAGTAAAGAAGTAATCGTTAAAAATTAACGAGACTCATGTGCACATAAATGGAGTGGGTGGTCAACCACAGATAAGCAAGGCGCGAGTAAGCTTGGTTGTACGGTCAAGATACAACAAGTTCGCAATGCTAGTTGAGGCATTTGTATTGCCACACATAATAGGTGACCAACCTACAGAACAAATAACGCAGAAAGTCAAATTGCCAGACAACATTCAATTAGCTGACCCAACATTTGATAAACCAGGAAAAATTGATATGCTGTTGGGAGCTGATAATCACTATGCTATACTGCTACCAGAAAGAAGACGGGGCAATCGAAACCGTCCAACATTACAAAATTCAGAGTTTGGATGGATTATTGCTGGCAGAATTAATATGTCAACGTCAGCTTCAATCACATGTATGGTAGGCATGACGAATCCAGAGGAATCTCTAGAAAGATTCTGGCAGCTAGACACACTAGAGCCAATGAAACGGTACAAAAGTCCGGAGGAAGAGTATTGTGAAAAATTCTTCCTCGATAACCTACACACGGCGGCGGACAATCGACTAATTGTAAAGCTTCCATTTGCTGAAGAGGCTTCATCTCTTGGAGAATCTCGGGAAGTAGCCATAAGAAGATTCATGTCGTTAGAGAGGCGAATGAGCCCTCACATAAAAAAGGAGTATGTAAAATTTATGTCAGAATATGAACAGCTCGGACATATGAAGCAGGTAATGGTGGAACAAATTCCCAAAAACCATTACTTTATACCGCATCACTGTGTACTAAATCCAGAAAGGACCACCACCAAGTTAAGAGTGGTATTTGATGCGTCCTGCAAAACGTCGTCAGGAAAATCACTGAACGACATTTTATATCCTGGACCAGTTGTACAGAGTCAACTCTTCTCAATTCTTCTGCGGTTCAGGACACACAAATATGTGTTCACTGCCGACATTGAAAAAATGTATCGTCAAGTTTGGATAAACCCTGCCGATCAATTCAATCAGATGATTGTGTGGAGAGAGGATCCAAGTCAAGAACTAAAGTTTTATCGTTTAAAACGGTAACTTATGGACACATCGCCCCATATCTGGCGAGAAGTGTCTGGAATATTTGGCACTGAAAAACATGGAAAAATTGTCGTCTGGGCATTGCATTAAAATGACTTTTGTTGATGACTGTCTCACAGGAGCATACAGTTTACCAGAAGCCCTGCAAATAAGACAAGAGCTGCTAGAAATCTTGAGACCTAAGGGTTTCAATCTACGAAAATGGCCAGTGTTCAAATAGCAATCAGCTTCTAAAGGAAATTCCAAAGGAAGAATACCATTGCTGACATCAATCTCGGTGACACACTGGGAACAAACAAGTGTCAAAACATTGGGAATCATATGGGCACCCAAAGAAGATCTATTATGTGGAAAGGCTCAAAAACATACAAAAGGAATAACCAGAAGAGTGGTACTATCTGGAAGTCGGTCAAATCTTCTGATCCTTCTAGGACTGTTCTGCACCGGTAGTGGTAAGAGCGAAAATATTTCTTCAACATGTTGCTACCGAACGAATTGAGATGGATTGATCTACCGCCGTATTTGGAGAAGCAATGGGAAGCCTACCGAGAGGATATACAGGCACTAAACCACATGAAAATTCCAAGGCATATTTTTGATGGCAAGGTTCCCACTTCAAAGGAACTGCATACATTTGTTGATGCATAAGAAAAGGCTTATGGAGCGGCAGTTTATGTCCGATCAACCTTTAAAAATGGCCAAGTTTCGGTCAGATTGTTGTGCGCCAGTCAAGAGTGGCTCCCCTTGAAAAGCAGACACTGCCCCGGCTGGAACTATGTGCAGCTGTACTTGGAGCTGAACTTACGGATAGAGTACGACAGGATCTTCAATTAGGATCGGAAAGTGTTGAAACATTTCTCTGGTCAGACTCAACAGTAGTACTCTCTTGGATTAATTCACGGGCATCACATTTCCACACTTATGCAGTATCACATCCAAGGCAATGGCGTCATGTGTCATCAGCGCTCAACGCAGCAGATGTTCTGTCTCGAGGCATATCAGCAGCCCAGCTTAGCACACATACATTATGGTTATATGGACCACTATTTTTGCATGGACCACAACGTGGCTGGAGCACCATTTAAGCCTACAGAGCACACAATGGATACCGCTGAAAAGAAAACCAAGGTATTCAGCATGGTGACTGCCACTGCCAACAACACGAGTGAATGGATATATACGGTAAATCACAGAAATTCATTTTACCGGCTACAGCGAATAGTGGCGTATGTGCTACGGTTTTGTTACAAGCAGAACAAGAGACCAACGGCTCATTTAGAGTTGGAAGAGTTAGACCAAGCACGTAGAGTAATTATTAAGCAAATTCAAGAAACAGGATTTGCATATGAATTACGACACTTAAAGAAACGACCTGATCAACCGCTAGATCGCAAAAGCACGGTGGCAACATTGCCACTAATACTGGATGAACATTCAATCATCGAGTGGCAACTCGGCTGCAACAAGCACCAGTATCAATGGAAACAAGGAATCCATATCTCTTGCCGTATAATGATCCAGTGGTAAAAATGATACTACGGAAACTTCGTGAAGAGAATCTTCATTGTGGACATGAGGCATTGCGCGGAATAGCTCGGCAACAGTACCACATCATCAAGGTGAAACCAATGGTCCGGAATGTGATCCAGGGCTGCGTAGTATGCACCAAGCACCGGCCTCAGTTCTTCAAACAAGTCATGGGCGACTTACCTGAGCATCGGGTATCTCAGACTAGACCCTTTCTCAACGCCGGAGTAGACTATTGTGGACCATTCTGGATCCACCATAAGGTTCGGGGAAAACGTCCCGACAAAGCTTACATTGCAGTATTTGTATGCTTTGCAACCAAGGCAGTACACTTGGAGTTGGTTGGAGACCTGTCCACCTCCTCATTTGTGGGCGCCCTTCAGCGCTTTATTGGGCGCAGAGGAAGATGCCAGACATTATACTGCGATAATGCAACAAACTTTGTTGGAGCAAACAACCAACTTAAGGAGCTGACCGATACAATACACTCAGAAACGGCATCAGGTAGTATTAACGAATTTTGCAATCAAAAAGGAGTGCAATTTAAGTTCATACCACCACGGTCTCCACATTTCGGAGGATTATGGGAATCTGCGGTAAAATCCGCTAAGCATTTACTGTTAAAAAACGTATCGACAGCAAACTTAACGTTTGAGCAACTGGCTACCATCATTGTCAATGTTGAAGCAGTGTTGAACTCTCGTCCGTTAACTCCAAACTCAGACGATCCCAATGACTTGACAGCTCTAACCCCAGGCCATCTATTGATCGGAGAACCATTAGTAGCCCAACCAGACGCAGAGCCAGTAACACATCGATCGATTCCAGAGCAATGGGAATTAGTGCAACGGCTTAAGCATACATTCTGGACACAATGGTCTCAAGAGTACCTACAAGAATTGCAGGGTACATCTACATGGAAAAAACCCTATAACAATGTCAAAGAAGGCATGATGGTAATTTTAAAGGAGGATAATGTGCCAATCTTACAGTGGCCAATTGGACGAATTGTTAAATTATATCCAGGCCTGGATGGATACGTCCGCGTGGTTGACGTTAAAACAGCCAGAGGTACCTACAAGCGGGCTATCCATAAATTGGCTCCCTTGCTTAGAGAGACGGGGATAAAACGTAAAATCGAGGCAGATGACATAGGATCGAATTCCCAAGAAAACCCTGGTATCGAGGACAAAGCAGAACCAGAGACAAAAGACGTTTGTCGATCGGTCTGCCACCGTTAGCAATGACGATCTGCCTAATGCTGTTGTTACTTCCTCTGGCATTTGCTCAAAGGACTAACATAACTCGATTCAACCCCAAACCAGGCGTATACTATGAAAGTATTGGCACAGGAAGGATGGCAACGTCTGACTGGACTATTGTGGCATTTTACGATCTCGAACCATATTGGGCCGACCTAAAGACATTTTCAGACGGATTAGTAAAGGTTGGAGAAATATGCGTGTTAATGAAGGTTCCAGAGGCATGCACCGCAATGCAGAGGCACTTTGAGCATGTCAACTCAGAGCTCCGGACGGGAAATGATCTCCTTCACATAGAACGCCAACGACGATCGCCGTTAGATATAATTGGGAACATTGCGAACGGCTTATTTGGTGTGCTGGACTCAAAATATGCAACAGAGATGTCAGGCACCATAAGAAAGGTTAAATCAAATGAAGACTACTTATTGAACTTGCTGCAAAATCAGACATCTGTAATTGACTCAACGATAAATATCATTAAGCGAGACGAAGCCACGATTGAAAATCAGATGAAACTAATGGAACAACAAATGAACGACATGACCAAGGTCCAGGACAATGCAGTAAAGGCATTGCAATGGTACATCACGCTAACTACTCAGATGACAGTTATTGCAGGGAATTTGCAACGAATTCAAACCGAAATTTCCCGAGTATTTACAGATGCCCATCATAGCAAAATAAGCCCGTTACTACTATCACCAGGCCAGCTTCGCGAACATCTGAACCAACTTAAGAGACATCTTCCGTTTGGTTTGGATTTGCCAGTTCCAGATAACGACGTCTTGCAATTATATGGCTTAATGAAGGCACAAGGCACAATCGCAAACAATCATGTGATATTTAAGGTCACGTTTCCATTAGTGGCAACGCAGGCAGTGCAACTGTATAACCTGGTACCCATTCCAGCAATTGGAACTCATGGGATTGTAATCATGAACATTAAAATTCCCCTCATTGCTGTCAACAAGGAACAGAATCAATACATTGGGCTCTCAAGAGCCGATTTGGAACAATGTCACCAGCTCAACAACGAGCAATATATCTGTTTTGATAAACAAACGACGTTTACGGCTAATAGCAACTGTGAGTTCCAGCTATTCAAAAACACAAAATCATCAACCTGTCAAATACAACACACAAACAGGTCATTTGTCTGGTACGACATGTATCACAAAAATCAGTGGATTTTTGCCACCACCCGACCAATTGAACTCGCAGTGACCTGTGACGATAATATACAAAGTGTCACTATCAAGAAAACTGGATTGTTAACTCTAGACCCGACGTGTACAGCAAGGAGTTCTGCTATACGAATAACAGGTCACCGTATTACTACGACAGACACAATGAAATTGTCATATGTCCGATTTGGCAACTTCAGCATTGGCCCAACAAAAGTAGCGCCAACAACCACACAATTCACGAAGATGCAACTAAGCTACGACGAATTAAGCAACATTCAAGGAAAACTGGAAACTAAGCAAAACTGGAAGTTACCAGAAGACCCCAGCCAGCCGGCACACCATGTTATCGTCTCCTACGTAGCACTAACTATACCATTGGTTCTTGTGATTGTATATGGAATAAGGAGATGCTCCCAAACCCCAAGGCACAATGGTCCAGAGCAGACAACCGTGAGGATCGTCAATCCTATACCGACTCCCGCTGCAGCAAACCCAGCCCCCAGCAATTTTGCGGTCAACGTTGGATAACGTTGAACAGGTGTTCAACGGCCGGGAGTATGTTGGTGTTTAGATTATATAAAATAAGATAACATTAAGACAATTATAATATAGAACAAATGGAAATGTATGCCAATATAAGTATGTAACCCATTATAGATATCGATGGCTCATCAGTCATAAGTAGATCTGATATGGTCAGCAGTTAACAATAAAGACCTAGTTCATCAAGTTGCTATAGTTAGCTATTATCAATAAAGACGTATTTTGCTGACCTAACACTATGTCGAATTATGCACTGGTGAGAGAGGAGCTCTCTAGTTTTACTATAAAAGAAATGCATTATTCTTTGTAAGATCAGATACCAATTGTAGCTACATCGGGTGTGCATCGCTGTGTCTTTGGCCCCCATCTCTACCTTTGTAATCTCGCTCCGAAGTCCACCCAATTTATGTGTTGGTTGGGACGACTATAAGTCACTGGTTTATGTGCTAGTGCCTATTTGATTATAAATAAATAAATAATAATAAATTCAAGAAATACTAACGTCTTTCATTGAACAATGGGAGAAGATGTAATAGAGAGTGCGGGCGACTGCTTATGAGGGAAACTCAAGGGTACATTTCTTGGGCAAGTAGGGATACACAGGATCACAATGAAAGGATGATATACCAATAAAACAAAGGTATTACCCAAAACAAAAAACAGGATCAAGGAGAGGGGAAATCAACACAAATGTCGATGAACTGTTGACAATGGGATGCCTTGCCTCGAACCATCACAAAGCCCATATAGCTCACCCATAGTAATGGTGAGAAAGAAAAAGAACGGGCAAATGGAGATTATGCGTAGACTTTAGACAGATTAACGCAAAATCTATAAAAGATGCATACCCAATGCCACGCATTGACTACATGCTAAACCAACTACGTGAAGCGAAGTTTATAAGCAGCCTAGACTTGAAGGATGGCTATTGGCAAATTCCGCTGGAAGAAAACAGCAGGCCAATGACAGCATTCACAGTCCCTGGGAAAGGTTTATTCCAATGGAAAGTGATGCCATTCGGGTTACACTCCGCATCAGCAACGTTCCAACGGGCACTGGACCAGACATGATACCAAACGCGTTCGCCTACCAAGATGACATAGTGGTAGTAAGCAAAACAATCAAGGAACACATGGACCACCTGCAAGAAGTGTTCAGGAGATTAAAAGAAGCAAACTTAAGAATAAACGCTGAAAAGTGCCAATTCTTCAGAAAGGAGCAAAAATTTCTAGGCCACTTGGTAACAGACAAGGTGGCAGCAATAGCCCAATTGAAACCGCCCACGTGCACAAAAGAATTACGGCAATATCTAGGAGTGGCTTCGTGGTACAGACGATTCGTACCAAATTTTGCTACGATAACACACCCGTTAAACGCACTGCTCAAGAAAAAAACCAAATGGCATTGGAGCGAAGAGCATAAGGCAGCATTCGAATCTGTAAAAGAAAAACTCACGAGTGACCCAGTATTGGCATGCCCAGACTTCACAAAAATGTTCGTACTCCAGACAGATGCAAGCAACATAGGATTAGGGGCCATATTGGTACAAAAAACTGAGGATGGAGAGAGAGTGCTATCATACCTGTCAAGAGAATTAAACCCAGCGGAAAAGAACTATTCGGCAACAGAAAAAGAATGCCTAGCAATAGTGTGAGCAGTACGCAAGCTGAGACCATATCTCGAGGGATACCGGTTTAAGGTGGTGACAGACCACATGGCGTTGAAGTGGCTGAATAGTATAGAGACCCCAACGGGTCGCATAGCTCGATGGGCACTGGAATTACAACAATACGACTTCGAAATAGCGTATCGAAAGGGCAAATTAAACATTGTCGCCGATGCACTATCAAGACAACCGATGGAAGGGTGCAAAAGAATAATAGACAATGGCGCCCGATTGCGACAGGCAAACAAGGAATGTGAGCGGCTGGCGATGGCAATGCTGCAGGAACAGCAACAACAACAGCAACAACAGAAAACTGGGCGGCATGGTACCACAGCGAGATGGAGGAGCAGATGCGGTGGGACCAGAATTAAATATATAAGAGGGGTAAAGGGGGAATAAAAGATGCGGAACGGGCCAAAGAAAAAAAAAAACACAGGAAAAGATGCCCTAATCCGCCAAAAATATAGAAAAGATACTCAGCAATCGCCAACATGGAAAAAGATGCCAAAAGGCCAACAAAAAAAAAAAAAAAAAAAAAAAAAACAATAGAAAACGAAACCTATGACGTACGATCAAGCACGGCTCGATCGAAGCACAGGCAACCGCTGGCAATTTCGTACAAGCGGGAAGTTGCGTGGGAGGCAGAATGCACAATATCAACGGTATAAGAGTAAATGAGGGCATAATTGCACACAAAAGGGGGCATTGGCCTTCTTATGCAAATCAAGAGCACAGAGAGGCAAATATGCATGCATGCATTAGCATACGCTGAATAAGCATACACGCATGTCACACGTACACTATACGTGAGGGAGAATACCGATGACCAATAGCATGCTCTGCCTACGTCACGCTCATGAGAACAACGCCGTTAGATTGCGAGCAGCCAAGAGAATAAGAGTGAGGGCCAAGAAATCCCGTGAGACGGGTGCGGGGCGTGTGTGCGTATACAAAACGATAATGGTTTGTGGATCGGATAGGGGAATATGCGAGCCGAAGGGGGAGTGAACAATGGGGAAGCCCGCTATCTAATAGATACGATATGCGTATGAAAGAGGATGGCATATGAAATTAAACGATATTATATGTTAACTCAAGCAGGCTAATTATTAATAATCAATAAGTTAAGTTAATACAATTAGCATATATGTATGTATGTAAATCTAATATGGAGCGAACATGGGCGAAAGTGAATATGACCTGTGGATCAAAGGGAGCGACGGGCGACGGCAGCGCTGACAGAAGCAGAGAAAGTCAACGGGATACGATGGGCGGCCAATAGAAAGGCGACGCCAATGGGTGAAAGTGATGGAAGCACATAGATGCAAAGGAGCTAGACAAGGACAAGGAAATAGATGGGCGCGCAGCCACAAAGAAAGTGGACACATATGCGTCAAGAATACGTGACTTTCACCACGCATGGCAACAAGTAGATGCGTGGGTGAAAGTGGACGGCGGATGGAAAATTACCAGCTGTATAGCGGTAGTACACCAGCCAGTGCCTGAGACCGGAGGAGCTGCCTATATAAAGGCGGCACAAACCAGATCAAGGCATTAAGTCGTCGAGGCATGATCAACAAGCAAGTAATTATGGCATTACGAGTAACCTTAAGAACTTACCAGGGAAACACAAGGAGCAGCAAAAGAAACTAGGAACTATACAGGCCTTACGAGTAACCTGTACAGTTCATCCGAAAGCAATAAGTCCTTAAATAAGGATAACAAGCACCCTACGCAGCAAGGGGAAGGCAAGAAATGACGACGGGGGATTCGAAACAGCTCACCAACGCTACCCAAGTCCAGAACTACCATAGAGAAACCGTCATACAACCGAGCCCACTAATAATTTTGAATAAACATACGTATCAGCTCTAGCAATTAAAATCAAACGTGTTTAATTTCACCGGGTCACAAAATAAATTTGTTGTGCCGAACCTAGCCCTAGAGATATTGCAAATATCCCAAAGGACGAAAAAGGATCGTTACAACTGGCGCCCAACGTGCTATACTGGTGAAATTTTAAACAAAAACTGAGTTTGAAAATCGTAAAGAAAAGATCAAAATGGGAAAAGGATGGATTTACCACATGAAGGAGGATTTGGTACAAACAGGCCAAAGGATCGGAGTCAACATGAACGGCACGGTAGAGGAGTTAAGAAAACAACTTGGCGAATGGATAGACAAAAACGAGTCTGATCCAGAGTGGAGAGAGGAGATACAAAGATTAAAACTAAAGTTCACAAAAATGTCCAAGCAAAAACCAGAAACAAGCACAACACAGTCAGGCGAGAACGGTGAGAACAAGGAGGCCGAGTTCAAAAAAATAAATATCGATACGCTAACGATTCCTCCATTTGCACCACCAAGATGGGGAAGCGAAGGAACATTAGACAGCACCGACACAAAGAGGGACTTAAGGAGACAAACGATAGACCCCAAGAAAGCGACACCACACACAACAAACAGAACCACCGAATACGCCAAGGTGGCAAAACAAGTGAGGGAGTGGACTTTCAGATTCGATGGCAATTCCAGACCGCTAGAGTTTATAGAACAAATCGAGTGGTCAGCAGACATGTATGGCATCGAGCTGGACATGATTCCAAGAGCAATGCCAGAACTACTGAAAGACAAAGCACTCAAGTGGTACGTCGCAAACAATAAGCAGTGGCGATCGTGGAAGGAGTTCGTTGAGGGCTTCAAGAAATACTTCCTGCCAAGAAGATTTTTCAATAAATTGGCTGATCAAGTGAAAAATCGCAAACAAAACAGAAACGAGTATTTCAAGGACTACATGATCAACATGCAAACAATGATGAGACCTCTGAAGATACCAGAGTACGAGCAATTGGAGGTTATATTAGAAAATTGCACTCCAGATTTGAGGATATTCGTTCGGCCGCACAGAGTCAGAAACCTAGATGAGCTGATGCAGTTGGCGGAAGAACATGGGATGCTTGAACAAGAACGATCAGATTTCCACCGCCCAAACAATGCTCAAGGAACACACAACAACCAATCAAGCCACAGAGGAGGAAATAATTACGGGCCACCAGTCACACAGTGCCGAAGATGCCAAGACGACAGCAGGGAGAACAATTCAAGACCAAGCCAAGAAAATAAAAACATCCAAGAGGGAAGAGTCTTGAACCCAAACCAGGCATGCCGCAGATGCGGGGGAGCCGGACACTGGGCAAGGGAGTGCAACAATCAGAGACTCAATTTCTGTTGGCGGTGTGGAAGGATCGGGAAAACGAACAAAAGAATGTTGTTGGAGTTCGGGAAACGAAGGGCGGTTCCAGCCTATCAGGGGCGAGCAGGGACCCAGCCAACAAGCTCCTCAAAACTAATAGGCAAACTAATAGGGGAAGAGGATCAATTGTCAGCAATCATTGAAGTAGCAGGAGTCCAGATGAAAGCGACAATTGACTCCGGAGCCACGAGCAGTTTTATCAGCAAACAAATGTTGGAAACGGTGGAAAACAAAGGAGACCGAGAGACCACGAACAAGCAAGTATACATGGCGGACGGAAAGGTGAGAGACATAAACGAGCAGTGGTTAGGATACGTTCGATTCGGAAACAAAGGAATGAACATAACATTTCTCATTATGCCAGACGGAATAGATGCTATAATCTTAGGATGGAATTTCTTAAGGCTGATGAATACCGAAATAGCATGCGGAGGCCACCGGATAAAAATTCCAACGGTGAAGAGGATGCAGGGCAGGATAACCGAACGCATATCGATCATGGTGACAGAGAAAGAAGAGCAAACAGAAATACAAAGGTTTCTAGAACACGAACTAATGGAATTGGAAAAAATCAAGGGATCATCAAAAGTAGGGATACACAGGATCACAATGAAGGATGATATACCAATAAAACAAAGGTATTACCCAAAAAATCCAAAAATACAGGGAGAAATCAACACAAAGGTCGATGAACTGTTGACAATGGGATGCCTCGAACCATCACAAAGCCCATATAGCTCACCCATAGTAATGGTGAGAAAGAAACAGACGGGCAAATGGAGATTATGCGTAGACTTTAGACAGATTAACGCAAAATCTATAAAAGATGCATACCCAATGCCACGCATTGACTACATGCTAAACCAACTACGTGAAGCGAAGTTTATAAGCAGCCTAGACTTGAAGGATGGCTATTGGCAAATTCCGCTGGAAGAAAACAGCAGGCCAATGACAGCATTCACAGTCCCTGGGAAAGGTTTATTCCAATGGAAAGTGATGCCATTCGGGTTACACTCCGCATCAGCAACGTTCCAACGGGCACTGGACCAGACATGATACCAAACGCGTTCGCCTACCAAGATGACATAGTGGTAGTAAGCAAAACAATCAAGGAACACATGGACCACCTGCAAGAAGTGTTCAGGAGATTAAAAGAAGCAAACTTAAGAATAAACGCTGAAAAGTGCCAATTCTTCAGAAAGGAGCTAAAATTTCTAGGCCACTTGGTAACAGAAAACGGCATTGCAACAGATCCAAACAAGGTGGCAGCAATAGCCCAATTGAAACCGCCCACGTGCACAAAGAATTACGGCAATATCTAGGAGTGGCTTCGTGGTACAGACGATTCGTACCAAATTTTGCTACGATAACACACCCGTTAAACGCACTGCTCAAGAAAAAAACCAAATGGCATTGGAGCGAAGAGCATAAGGCAGCATTCGAATCTGTAAAAGAAAAACTCACGAGTGACCCAGTATTGGCATGCCCAGACTTCACAAAAATGTTCGTACTCCAGACAGATGCAAGCAACATAGGATTAGGGGCCATATTGGTACAAAACACTGAGGATGGAGAGAGAGTGCTATCATACCTGTCAAGAGAATTAAACCCAGCGGAAAAGAACTATTCGGCAACAGAAAAAGAATGCCTAGCAATAGTGTGGGCAGTACGCAAGCTGAGACCATATCTCGAGGGATACCGGTTTAAGGTGGTGACAGACCACATGGCGTTGAAGTGGCTGAATAGTATAGAGAGCCCAACGGGTCGCATAGCTCGATGGGCACTGGAATTACAACAATACGACTTCGAAATAGCGTATCGAAAGGGCAAATTAAACATTGTCGCCGATGCACTATCAAGACAACCGATGGAAGGGTGCAAAAGAATAATAGACAATGGCGCCCGATTGCGACAGGCAAACAAGGAATGTGAGCGGGCGAGAGAACGGCTGGCGATGGCAATGCTGCAGGAACAGCAACAACAACAGCAACAACAGAAAACTGGGCGGCATGGTACCACAGCGAGATGGAGGAGCAGATGCGGTGGGACCAGAATTAAATATATAAGAGGGGAAAAGGGGAATAAAAGATGCGGAACGGGCCAAAGAAAAAAAAAACACAGGAAAAGATGCCCTAATCCGCCAAAAATATAGAAAAGATACTCAGCAATCGCCAACATGGAAAAAGATGCCAAAAGGCCAACAAAAAGATGCGACCTGAGTCTAACAACTAAACAAAAAAAAAAAAAAAAAAAGAGAAAACGAAACCTATGACGTACGATCAAGCATGGCTCGATCGAAGCACAGGCAACCGCTGGCAATTTCGTACAAGCGGGAAGTTGCGTGGGAGGCAGAATGCACAATATCAACGGTATAAGAGTAAATGAGGGCATAATTGCACACAAAAGGGGGCATTGGCCTTCTTATGCAAATCAAGAGCACAGAGAGGCAAATATGCATGCATGCATTAGCATACGTGAATGCATACACGCATGTCACACGTACACTATGCGTGAGGGAGAATACCGATGACCAATAGCATGCTCTGCCTACGTCACGCTCATGAGAACAACGCCGTTAGATTGCGAGCAGCCAAGAGAATAAGAGTGAGGGCCAAGAAATCCCGTGAGACGGGTGCGGGGCGTGTGTGCGTATACAAAACGATAATGGTTTGTGGATCGGATAGGGGAATATGCGAGCCGAAGGGGGAGTGAACAATGGGGAAGCCCGCTATCTAATAGATACGATATGCGTATGAAAGAGGATGGCATATGAAATTAAACGATATTATATGTTAAATCAAGCAGGCTAATTATTAATAATCAATAAGTTAAGTTAATACAATTAGCATATATGTATGTATGTAAATCTAATATGGAGCGAACATGGGCGAAAGTGAATATGACGTGTGGATCAAAGGGAGCGACGGGCGACGGCAGCGCTGACAGAAGCAGAGAAAGTCAACGGGATACGATGGGCGGCCAATAGAAAGGCGACGCCAATGGGTGAAAGTGTATGGAAGCACATAGATGCAAGGGAGCTAGACAAGGACAAGGAAATAGATGGGCGCGCAGCCACAAAGAAAGTGGACACATATGCGTCAAGAATACGTGACTTTCACCACGCATGGCAACAAGTAGATGCGTGGGTGAAAGTGGACGGCGGATGGAAAATTACCAGCTGTATAGCGGTAGTACACCAGCAAGTGCCTGAGACCGGAGGAGCTGCCTATATAAAGGCGGCACAAATCAGATCAAGGCATCAAGTCATCGAGGCATGATCAACAAGCAAGTAATTATGGCCTTACGAGTACCTTTAAGAACTTACCAGGGAAACACAAGGAGCAGCAAAGAAACTAGGAACTATACAGGCCTTACGAGTAACCTGTACAGTTCATCCGAAAGCAATAAGCAATAAATAAGGATAACAAGCACCCTACGCAGCAAGGGGAGGGCAAGAAAGGACGACGAGGGATTCGAAACAGCTCACCAACGCTACCCAAGTCCAGAACTACCATAGAGAAACTGTCATACAACCGAGCCCACTAATAATTTTGAATAAACATACGTATCAGCTCTAGCAATTAAAATCAAACGTGTTTAATTTCACCGGGGCACAAAATAAATTTGTTGTGCCGAACCTAGCCCTAGAGATATTGCAAATATCCCAAAGGACGAAAAAGGATCGTTACAAGACATAACTTTACATTTAGATCCGTTGAGGTTTAATAGGTTAGTTTCAATCCAACTCTAAAAATCCGAATGAAGCAGGCAACAAGACGATGTGTTTTTAAAACTGAGGTAAAGCTTAACATCAACCGCGTACATAAGCACAGAAGAATGTGACACTACCAATAAAAGATCATTTATAAAGGAGTATATAGCAATGGATCCAAATGACTAACCTGAGGTACTCAGAGGTCACTTGGATGGTCTTAGAAAATAATGACTTAAAGAGGACCTTTTGTGTGCGCTTTGAAAAATATTGAATAATGTAATTAAGCAAAAGGCTGGGGACGCCAAGACTTTTATCCCTATTATGAAGAGCAATAATGTGGGACTGGGGTATTGTCTTACGAATAAACACAGTCCCGGTTATTAGTTTTATAATAGTTTTATTTGATGTTTAGATAAGTATTGGTTTTTAGATAATAGTAGATATACAAAATTAATGATTGATCAATGTCTTTCGGCTTTTCGTCTTTTCGTCGTCTGTACGTCTTACACTTTCGGTTTTTCGTCTTAAACTCCTCTGCTTCATACTTCCGTGTCTGGTCGGCTTGCCAGATTGTCTTACGCTTTCTTGAGTCAGCTGACTTAACTAGGGCTGGCTGAATAGGATTGCCAGACCATTCCCACAAATCGGCCATCCTACTCTTCATTCGCCCCGAATGCATCGTCGTCGTCGTATGGTACCCATGGTTTCATATACTCAGCGCAAGTGCTCGTCTGCCTTGGGCCTTCGCTGAATACAGAGTCTTTTGCCACGTCGTAGGTGTCGTTGAATTTTACCCTTATGATCCGGTATGGACCAAGATATTTCGGTTTTAGCTTTAACCCAGGACCAAGTTGGGTTCTTTTGATGGCAACTAAATCGCCTATCTTATACTTCGATGCTGGTCTTCGTCTTAAGTTGTACCTGTTTTTGTTTTCATCTTGAATTTGTAGAATATGTTGCTTTGCTTCTTTACGTTGTTTATCTCGTTCGTCATTAAAGTGTTGTATCATTTCGTCTTCTATCATTTCCTTGATTTTGATATCAGACTTTAATCGCATCTTTGTTCCCGTAAGCAGCTCAAAAGGAGTTGTTTTTATGCTTCTACTAAAAGTTGAATTGATGACTTGCTGGACATTATTTACAAATTTGTACCATTTTCTTGGATCGTCGCTTGAGAGTTTAGAAAGGACTGCGATGATTGTAGTATTTAACCTCTCTACTTGGCCGTTCGCTCGAGGAAGTCCCGTCGTGATGAGATGATGTTTTATGCCTTCGCTTTTACAGTACAAGTCAAATTCTTCCGAAGAAAAAGCTGATCCTTTGTCCGATATTATTTGGGATGGATTACCAAAAACCTTGCTCTGCTCCTGTAGTCGTAAAACTGCATCTTTTGTAGAAGTCGACTTTGTTGGATACAGCCAACAAAACTTGGTAAAACTATCGATGACTGCCAGGATATGTTTATACTGTTTATGCGTTGATTCCAGAGGTCCTAAAAAATCGATATGGTACGTCATTAGCGGTTGTTCATCTTTGTATAAGGGATGAAGCTCTCCTTCTTGTTTTCCTTGCTTGCGGTTAGTCACGATACATCTTATGCAACAGCTAATACATCTTTTTATTTTCTCTTCCAGATTCGGTATGAAATATTCTTTTCCAATGATCTCTCGTGTCTTCTTGATGGAAAAATGACCATGGTCGTGGGCCTCTTTTATTAGTTCTCGTTGCATACTAGTTGGTACGACAATAAGTTCGTTATCCGAGTTAAGTTTGTGTAGAATTCCAGCCTTTAAAAAATAGTTATTGTGATTCGTCTTATCTGCCAATACGTCTATAATAGCCTTCAGCTGGTCGTCCTGAGCTTGCAGATGCTTTATTCTGCTATGCATACTGGTTTCGCTGATCTTCATCATTGGTACGCGACTGAGTGCATCAGCATGGCGTATTCGAGTGCCCGCTCTGTGTTCGACGTCATATTCAAATTCTTGCATTTGGAGAATCCAACGAGCTACCCGTGTGCATAGATCCTTTTTCTGAATAGTTTTAGCTAGAGCATTGCAATCTGTAACAAGTTTGAAGCGTAGTCCTAGTAAATAAACTCGAAATTTCTTTAATGCTTCTACAACAGCTAAGATTTCTAACTCGTAACTGGTGAACTTCTTTTCGGCATCTGTCGTTTTCTTGCTCATGTAATACACTGGATGAAACTGCATGTCTTCTGGCGACTTCTGGAGAAGAACTGCGCCAAATCCGTCGATTGAGGCGTCCGTATGAAGCTCCGTTTCGTGTAGCTGATGAAAAATTTTCAAAACTGGCTTCTCTGTAATAAGCATCTTTAATTTGTTAAACGCAGCTAGCTCTTTCTCACCAAAAATAATCAATGCATCATGTTTTGTCATATCCGTTAGAGGCTTTGCAACCAGAGAAAAATTTAATATAAACTTTCGAAAATATCCAACTAATCCCAAGAAACTCTGTAATTGTCTAAGATTAGACGGGATAGGAAACAATGACACGGCTTGCGTTTTCGATGGAGATGGACTTATACTTTGGTTCTCAATTACGTGTCCTAAATACTCAATTTTCGTTTTAAGGAACTGACATTTTTTAAATTAATCACAAGCCCATATTCTGCGCATTGTTTGAGTACTTCTTTTAAATTGGCTACAGCTTCGTCTTCAGTTTTCGCTGGTATTATTATATCGTCAACATAAGGTATGGCTACTCCTTTCCTGGTTAGATCTCTGAATATAGCATTGACATGCCGTTGAAAGACGCTGGGAGAGTTCGAAAGACCAAATGGAACTCGACGAAACTGGAATTGTCCATTATGTGTTACGAAAGAAGTATACTTGCGGCTCCCTTCTTCAATGCCAACATGAAAAAAACCATTTTTTAAATCTATGGAACTGAAAATACGTGCATTTTGAAGCCTGTCTAACTGATCTTCTATTAAGGGAAGTGGAAAATGATCTCTTATGATTACTTTATTAATTCGTCTGTAATCGATGCATAACCGATTTGATCCGTCCCGTTTTTTCACAAGCACGACTGGGCTAGTATACTCAGACTCTGATATTTCAATTACACCATCCTTCAGCCATTGATCGGTTTGATTGTCAATGATGCATCTCTCTGCATATGAGAATCGTCGAGGTCGTGAGTATATCGGTTTATCATCCTTTAGAACTAGTCGCATTTGAATATTTGTTGACTTTTCGCTTACCGGATGATAATTCTGTATCAAATTTTGAACTGCTTCTTTAGCTCTTTTACTTGCTGCTGGATCTATGTCGGCCTGCTGTTCACTGAAGTCATCCACATTGATTTTCAGAAAGGAACTTACTTCGGATTCTAAACATTGGGTTTTTGTCACCTTTAGACCTTTGTAGCTGATTGTAACCTCCGCTTGCTTACAGAAATCCTCGCCAAGAACAATTTCCACATCCATAAATTGTTGCTCCACTGAGAGAAATGTCAAACAATATTTATCACCGTTAATATCGACTGTATATTTAAATGAACCAGATGCTTTAATCTTGTCTGTGTCTTTTTTCTTTCCGAAACCGATTAAATAAACGTTAGAATCACTCAACATTGGATTATTCATGTTTTTCAGCATTGCTTCAGATATTAAATTGTACTTGCTACCGGTGTCTAAGAACGCGTTATAATTAATATTATCGATTTTAACTGGAATAGACATAAAATTTTGAGATGACGTAATTTTGCATGTATTGGCTTTATCATTTTTAACACTGCTTGTTGGGCAATCTTTGGCAATATGTCCGAAATTATTACACTGGAAACATTTTCTGCCCCTATTCTTATCACCGCAATTAACTGATGTATGGCCCTTGGCGCCGCAATTAAAACATTTAAGTTCTTTGTTTGCACTTTTCTTTTGCACTGCTTGAAACTTATCGTCGTTTTTCGGATACTGCTTGCCAACACCATTGTTATATTTGTTTTCATTTTTCGATTTCTCGCGCATAACTTCAAAAATTTTTAGCTTCTGCTTGAATTCATTTATATTATTAGATCCGTATAAAATTGATTTGTTATTCACCGTATCGTCTATGCCATCGATCACATATTGTATCAGCGAACAGTCTTCAATATTTCCGCGAGATGACATTTCTTTCATGCACAAAAAATATTCCTGCAGACTTTCGTTTTTCTTTATTTTTCTATCAGACATTGACTTATGTAACTGTGCGCTATTTGTTGTTGATTTAAATTCAGCAAGAAGTGCGACTTTTAGCTTAAACCAGGTGGTTACATTTCGCTCACTATTAGCAAACATTTTTGCTAGGCCTTTTAACGATCGTTTGGCAAAAATAAATTTTTGTAACTCGTTCCAACACATAACAGTTGCCATATCTTCAAAATCTTGGACCCATACTTCGATAGATAGATTATCTTCGCCACTAAACAAACGGATCGAGTCTTCTACATCGCGAAAGTTTAAAGCGAACCTCGGAACTTCAGAAAAACTGCTTTTATTTTGCACACTGCATGAATTATCGCTTCGCACACTTATATTTTCGCACACTTCGTCGTTTTGCGACTCTTCGTCTTCACTTTCGTCGTTATTTTCCGTTTGAAAATCGGCATCTTGGAGCAAAGAATTCTTTTTTTAAATTGCAAAATATGTGTTTCGTTAAATCGTTTTTATTGTGAGGCAATCGAAGCAAATTACAAATTACAGCCAGATCCATGTCTGACAGATTTTCAGCAACATAATTAATTTTATCATTATACAAATTGTCCGACTCAGCAAACTCATAGCCCTCGAACTCGCGCACCCGTTTTCTATTATTTCTATCTCCTTCTTTTTCAAAAATAAACTTGTGCAACAGAACGATATTCTCTCTCTTTTCCAGCCGAAGCATATCACTAATACACTGAAAGTCATTTAACTGTGCCATTTTTCGTTTCGTTTTTCTTCGTTTATGCTGTGTGTGTATGGGTAACCGACGCGGTAAAAACGCGGTAAAAATGAGGCGTCTTTTTTGGCTGATGCAATTTCCAAGAAATTGTGAAATAAATTTTTCCTTTTATACCGATTCGACTTTTATTCAACTTTTAGCATTATTCACCATTTTCATTAAACTTTCAGAGAGACTCGTATTATTTAATTTTGCACCTCTTTACGCTTTATTTTAATTTTCGTTATACTTTTTTTTTTTTTAGGATGAGTTCACAAAATATGTATGTGTGCTATCTCTTTTCCACTCATAATTTTTTTCACGTAAAGCCTCAATATGTGTGGGCTACTTCTTTTACACTTTTAACTCTTTCACGTTTTATTCTTTTTAGGTTGAGCCCCCAAAATGTGTGGGACTGGGTATTGTCTTACGAATAAACACAGTCCCGGTTATAGTTTTATAATAGTTTTATTTGATGTTTAGATAAGTATTGGTTTTTAGATAATAGTAGATATACAAAATTAATGATTGATCAATGTCTTTCGGCTTTTCGTCTTTTCGTCGTCTGTACGTCTTACACTTTCGGTTTTTCGTCTTAAACTCCTCTGCTTCATACTTCCCTGTCTGGTCGGCTTGCCAGATTGTCTTACGCTTTCTTGAGTCAGCTGACTTAACTAGGGCTGGCGTGAATAGGATTGCCAGACCATTCCCACAATAATGTATGTTTCCTTCTAGATAGAAGGGAAGGCGGAAGATGTGACGGACAGTGTAAACAACTACTAAAAGGCGAATACTAAAAGGCGCTTCGCTGCTCTGCGAAGCTGTTGAAATCAACGCCACAGAAAACGTACTCGGTTTATATTGGATGCCGAACTCCGACGTATTCACATTCATTTGAAGCGACCTTATCACATGTTAATTATTATTATGACCTTAAAATTATGATAAAGAATTTCACGACCTATTATAATGTAATTTAAGCAATCCCTTAAGGAAATAATTACTTATTTTAACATTTGACAAAATTTGCAAAGTACTAAGATTTAAATTTGCCCTTTAAGAGGACTAAATTGTTAATTCGTTTTTCCGAAAGCTTATGTGATATTGCTTCCTTTACAAGAGAACATTCAGCTCCGGAATCAAAGGAAAATGGGTACGACTCATCGGATTGGGTTAGGGTACCAATGGGTTCTTTAACTTGGCACAAGTTTACACATCTCTGGTTTCCTTGTCTTCTTAAACGGCAATCCGCCATTTTGTCCATTTTTTCCGCAAAAGTGACATTTCACGGCAGGTTGTAGTTGTAGTCGCATTCGCTTGTTTTCAGCTTCTATTGGAACGGAATGCTCTTTCCTTTTATCAACAGCAAAGGCTGTTAACTCATTTAGCAACTCGTTACGTGTCTTGGTGTTGGTTGTAAAAATTGTTCGTTGCAACCTCGGCTCGACCTGAGCAGTGTATGCTAAAATATTACTGGCATAGCAGCTTGCTCTATAGTCATCCCTTTCCATTTTAATAGTAGTGAATGTGAGTAGTCGGCTTCTGTACAATACAATCACTCTCCTTTGTTTGGACGGCCATTGAGAATGTTGAAATTTGAGGTAGAATGGGTTTCAGTGCCTTCAAAGTGCTGCAGAAACAATTCCTTGAATTGGTTCCACGTCATTCCAGCAAAAGAAATTTGAGGTAGCCAATTGGACGCACTCCCTTCCAGCGATTTGCTTAGGGCCATGAGAAGTGCGCTGCCCTCCAACAAATTCTCCGCCAGTATTAGGTCCACATTCGAGCACCATGCAGCAGCACTTGATCCCAAAGAGTCGGGGTCAAACTTTGGCAACTGATTTTGTTCGATCTTGCAGTCGTCTACTTTCAATTGCACTGATCACCTCGATTAAACTACGGTGTTGCGCTTCCAAAATCATGCAAACGGAGCAAGTCTTAACGACATATTTTACCCTTCCGGTACTAATCTCACTACTCAGATTCTAACGTGGCGTTTTTTCTGACTCGTTTTGAATGCCAACATCACAAAAATGTACAGACAAATTAAGGTCCATCCAATCCATACGCCTTTTCAGAGAATCCTGTTCTGAAACAAAGAGGGTCAACTTGGTGATTACGAGCTTAATACCGTCACGTTTGACATTAACTGTGCTCCGTTCTCAGCCATCCGATTACTTCAACATCTCGCAAATTATGAACAATCCAAATTTCCGTTGGCTAGCGAATTATCAGTCCTATGTATGTCGTTAATGTCCTGGGCAGCGGCTCAGACTGAATCTAATCAACTCCGTGGTCAATTTCTGCAAGGTGTGCGTGATCTTTAACTATCACAGCTAATATGCACTCTTTCGTCCAGCTAAGTACTTTCTCAACCCTTACGACCACCGGGATAGATTTCGCAAGCCCCTTCGACAACAAAAGTTTTATCAAAAGATATGCGACAGGCAACATAGCCATCAGAATCTGTCCTGGCATTGGGCATCCCACATGGAAGCGTTGTGGGAGGCTTTTTTCTCAACATTTACCATTACCTTGACATTTTACAATATTCAAGATAACAGCCAACGTTTTAATGATCTCAGCCTACCAACTAGGCAAGTTAGAAATGAGCTAGACGAGTTCTAGTTTTAAGAAAACACTCCAATGCATTAAGTTTCACTAGAAGCATTACTATGTAGATCGTTTCTCTATATTAATGTCTGAACACTTACTCCGAATGACGTTCGCAATTGAGTAACTTGAGTGGAAATTAATAATTAATAAATTTATTTCACGATGATATGTCTAGCAAAGGTCATTCTATCATTCTTTGATCTGCCCAGTTGCAGATGGTACAAGACTCCAATACTCAATAGCATTTGGAGTGGAGTAAGGAAATTAAGTCTTCTCTTCGATTTCAAGAAGTCATCTATATATTTCAGTTAAATGAAACTGAACTAACGAGTTAGAAGCTCTTCAGAAGTTTGTTGAACAGGTTCATGTAAATACAGTGGTAGAAATCCAATAATCTTAAACAAATAAAATAATAAATCCTAATATACACAAATCTTAGTTAATGGTGACGTCTCCTCCAACATATTCCCCTATTGAAGGATGAAGTATGTATGACAGTTTTTGTCATCTGCTCAACCTCTGAAGTTTAATGGTTCACAGTTTTGTTGCGTTGCTGCAGATTTATCAGCTTAGCTGATAATACTTCTACAGTTTCGCCTTTGACATTGCTTCTTAGTCCGGAGATGACTTCTGATATAGTTGTCTCATTTTCGACTAGGGGGGACACCTTTTAGCTTTATTTTTATAATTGAAATAGCTAATTGTTCAAGTTCGCCTTTTATTGATTCTATAATTTCCAATGCATCAAGAAAACTTGTTAGTGTTGATAAAATCAGTATTTGACTGTGCCATTGTAATCAATTTTTCTTCAACTACACGCGAGGTAGTGTCTGAATCTGTAGTATCGTCCAATCCAGACATTAATATATAGCGGGGATAGTGAGATTATCTATTTCTTCTTCTTCCGAATCGTTTGGGCGATATTAATAACTTCTTTTGATTCTGGTTCTTCACCAGTTTCAATTGTTACTGAGGAATTGAGAATATTAGGTCAAACTTTTCTCTACTAGTTGTCAAATTGAGTAAGTTTATCTTTTGTATTCATATATTAGTATCTGGGCTTCATTGAAGCATTTAACTAATATTTATACGTGTTTTCTAACTGTGGTTTTCTGTATCGGTCTATTTTGTGTTAGTGACTTATGCGATGTCGAATTCTGCTTTAATGTTTGATAATTCCTTTGATAATTCATTCCATTATTATGGATATGAATTATTTGACTTCCAGTGCAGTGAAACAGTGGTGAGGTATAACAGTTAAATGTCTCTATAAAAAGGATTTCTAACTCGTATACACTAACAGGGGTTGTGGATACTAACTGCTGAATTCTTCTAATGAAATATGGGTCCCTTTCATATGTTTTTTTGTTTATGACTCTTTGGGCATCCATACTTGAATATCCATATATATATATTGTTTTAATTTTTTTCTTTTATTCATTTCATTTTATTGTCTTTACCTATTTAATAACATTTAATTATGTTTTGTATCGTTTGTTGTTTGTGCGTTTTTTTTTTAAATCTGCTCGGCTCATATATTTTTTTCTCAAACATTTATTGTGCAGTTTGTACAGTTTATAAAGGCAATTGGCACACATTATAATAACAATTATTAGAAGCATTATGTTTACATATTCCAATTCAATGTTATTTGGTTCAACTTTATTTATCACGTTAGCAGAGGAATCGACTGATTTAACTGAATTAGACCCATTATAGTTTCGTTAAAATTATAATTATAATTATAAGTATATTTCCTCACTGAATTTACTTATCGAATTACATCTCATCTACATATTTTACGCCTATTTCTCTTTTTTTTTTTACATATGTCTTACATATTGCTTCGTATAGCGGAATTGCATGCCGCTGAGTTGAGAGGTCCAGGGCAGTCGGTCGGGCAGACTTCTGGTCGTTTCGGCAGTGGCTTGTGAATATTCGGTTTTGTTAATATTTTTTGATTTATAACTTTTATCTGATGTGCTGAGTGAGTTGTGACTTGTGGTACTCAATTTTGCAGGGTCTCTTTTAAAAATTCAAGCTCATTATAAAGTTTTTACGCCGTCGTCCATACGGGCGGTGTTGATTGAGCAAATAGCAACCTCTTTATGTGGCACTCTACTCACTCAGATCTTTTTATACCATACACCCATAGGGTGAAATGGTATTGTAACGTGTTTTGCCTTTGTGGAACAAAATAACGCCACCCGTGGCCGAGCGGTTGGTTTACGGTTGGGCGTTCGATCGTCAGGCCTCAGATAATTCGGCAGAATCGCAAAGAAAACAGAGACGATTAGTTTCTTTCGTTTATTCAATTTCTTGGCGGGAGCGAAAAACTTTCAAGCCCTTCTTCTCTCTCTCCCTCCTCTTCATCTTCTTATCGTTAAGTTGGCCGCGCTAGCTCCAAAAAAACTATCCCTCCCTGTGGCGCCGTTTTTAGTGTGCCCAGCCGTAGAAAATGGGACCGCTACTTAATGGAGACAGTTTGCCTACTATCCGAGTTGCCACCCAGGCCGTCTACGTTACATTACCCCCTCCTTAGACTCGAGGCTCCTGCCCGAGTACCAAGTCGTTGCGAGGATCGGGACGGTAAACAGCCAAACGGTTCACATGCACGGTTCTGGTAACTCTTTTTCCAGGGGGTCGAATTTCGTAGACAAGATCCGAAATCCGACGTACTATTGTAGCGGGCCCAATCCAATCGGATTGTAGCTTTGGGCAACGGCCTACTCTTCGGCTTGGAGAATAGAGCCATACTTCGTCGCCAGGACGGAATTCCTGAGGGTGCGATCGTAGGTCGTAGCGGGTTTTGTTAGTCTGGGCAGCCGTTAGCAGTTGGCGGCGAGCGTTCGCATTTACCACCCGCAGTTGATTTTGCAGCTTAGCCAAGAATTCCGGGACTTCCGTAGGGACAGGAGCTGGTGTTCCAAATAGTAAATCGTTGGGCAGCCTAAGTTCTCTTCCAAACGTTAGCATTGCGGGCGAATAACCGGAGCTTTCATGAACCGCTGACCTGTAGGCCAATAACGCCATGGGCAGCAGTTCATCCCAATCATGCTGGCTAGTCGATACAAACTTTGCCAGGTAATCTAGCAACGTGCGATTGAAGCGTTCCACCATGCCGTCTGACTGTGGATGCAGCGGCGTGGTACGTGTCTTTTCAACAGTCATCAGCCGCATACAGGCCTGGAATACCCCCGCTTCGAAGTTGCGTCCTTGATCAGAGTGTAAGACGAATGGAACGCCGAATCGACAGAAGACTTCTTGTACCAATGCTCGAGCTACAGTTTCGGCTGTCTGGTCCGGTACGGCTGCACATTCCGGCCACTTGGTAAAATAATCCATAACGACCGCGACGTAGCGGTTCCCACGAGGCGTAGTTGGTAGAGGGCCTAGAATGTCAATCGCTAGACGATCGAAAGGAGCTCCCATTAGGCTTGGTTGCAGGCGACCGACGGTTCTTCGAGGTGGTCCTTTGCGTGCGTTGCAGATGGTGCAGCGTGCGCACCAGAGGGTTATATCGGCACTTTGGCCGATCCAGTAAAATCGTTTCTTCGCTTTAGCTAAAGTCTTTTTAGCACTGAAGTGACCTCCAGATGGAGAGTCGTGCACGCCTCGAATGGCAGTATCTACCAGTGAGCGAGGCACAAGGGCTACTGGTATATTCTCCGAGTTTTTTATGGTAATCACTCCAATTTCATCCAAGGCTAATCGGTCGTAGAGATGCCACAAAGCTCTAATTTCTGGGCTCTCGCCCCACAATGTAGTTTTAGGCGGGCGTTCGGACTTGTTCATCCAATCGCGCACCTTACCGAGGGCCTCGTCGGCCTCTTGCTCCTTACACAGGTCGGGTAACAGGACTTGGGTAAACAACACGGCCACTCCATTTTTCCGTTCGACTCTTTCGCATGTGGGACAGTCGCTACAAGGTCGGCGAGAGAGACTGTCAGCGTTACCATGTTGTGTACCACTTCGATGCTGAATCTGCATGTCGTACTGTTGCAGACGTTCTATCCAACGTGCCATCTGCCCTTCTGGTTCTTTGAAGTTGTACAGCCACTGTAAAGATGCATGGTCGGTCCGTACGAGAAACGGACGGCCATACAAATAATGATGAAAGTGTTTAGTGGCACGGACTACGGCGAGGAGCTCTCGACGTGTTACACAATAGTTACGTTCTACTGGTTGGAAACATTTACTATAATACTCGATTACTCGTTCTTGTCCATCTTGTAGTTGATGGAGCGCCGCTCCCGCCCCAGAATTCGAAGCGTCCGTGTCTAGAATAAAAGGACCGGTGTCATTAGGAAAAGCCAAGACGGGGGCTGTCGTTAGGCACTGCTTCAAGGTGTCAAAGGAGTGACTGCAGTGAGTGTCCCATTCAAAGCGTCGAAGTTTCTCAGTCAGCTGGTGGAGCGGTCGAGCGATAGTAGCGAAGTTGGGGATAAACTTGCGGTAGTACGAGCAAAGCCCCAAAAAGGATCGCACTTCCTTGGTATTTCGAGGTGTAGGCCAGCTCAGCACTTTATCAATCTTGTTGGGACACGCCTGTAATCCATCACGACTCACGATATGGCCTAGGTAACTAACTTGTTTCTTAAAAAAGCTGCACTTTTTCGGACTAAGTTTAAGACCAGCCCCTGATAGTCGTTTAAACACGTCCTGCAAGTGTGTGAGGTGATCCTCGGTTGTGCGAGAGTAAACAATCACGTCATCGAGATAGACTAGCGCGAACTTCCACATCACCCCAGACAGAAGATTGTCCATCAAACGTTCGAATGTGGCGGGGGCGTTGCAAAGCCCAAATGGCATCACATTGAACTCGAAAAGTCCAGCATCGCAAGCGAAAGCTGTTTTTGGTCGGGAGGGTTCGTCCATCCGCACCTGCCAGTATCCGCTTTGTAAGTCCATCGTCGAAAACCACTGGGAGCCGTACAACGTTGATAGGATGTCGTCCATTTTGGGCAGCGGATATGAGTCCTTGACGGTTATCTCATTTAGGCGCCTATAATCCACACAAAATCGTGTCGCTCCATCCTTCTTCTTGACTAGCACCACCGGCGACGACCACGGACTGACGGACGGGCGAATTATGCCTCTGTTCTCCATGTCAGCAACCAGTTGGTGCACCTCAGCTTTGCGCGCCAGGGGTATTCTTCGGGCCATCTGTTTAATAGGGCGTGCCGGCCCCGTATCGATGTGGTGAGAGGCTAAGTTGGTTTGACCAGTCTCGTCATCGTTTCGGGCAAAAATATGCCGATAGCGATTCAATAGTTCCTTTAGCATTAGTTGTTTTGTAGGCGGCAGGTCCACTCCCCCGAATCGGTCCCAATCGACAGAATCTGAGCTCGCATCTTCGCATCTGTCGGGTAATACCACTTCTACGGTTTCTAAGTCGCCCAAAACTAGTGTGGGTGGCAGCGTTCTCTCGTGTGCGCTTAGATTCGATATCCTGGCAGAGAATTGGCCAGCCACTGGTTGGACGACGCCGGTGCTCAGGACGATATCGTCCGGCAGCTCTGTGTAACAGTCTTCCTTCAGTAGGCTTGGTAACGCCGGCTTAGTCGTCGCACATTGCAATCTGACATGCGTGTCGGAGCGTGGCGCCAAACAGACGGGAGTCATCAAGTATATCGGATTTCGTGGCGCTTCGGAGGCGCGGAACAAGGGCATGGTACCCCAGTGGAATCTTAGGTGCATCTTATCAAAGTCGATTACAACCTTGTGTTCTAGCCAAAAATCAGTACCCAGCAGTGTAGGCGTAGAATCATTCACCAGGACAAATCGATGAGTCAGGGGCTTGCGCAGCACTTGCAACTCTACCATCGTTTCTTCAGTGGAGGTGAGCGTTGATGACGCCATACCATACATGGTTACCTGGCATGGTGAGGTTCGTATTGGCTGACGCACATCTCGCCAATTCAACACCGAGACTGCCGCGCCGGTATCCACCACTATTGGCAATGGCCTCTGCTGAAAGAAAACAATACAATGTAAGCTGTCCTTAGCATTTGGTACAGGCGAATACGTAGCTTGGATAGGATTCCCCGTCCCACGTCGGCCATTTAAGATGGTAGCATCTTTCCTGTTTACTTCGGTAGGGCATTTAGCGCATATATTTGTTGGGACGGCGGCCAAAGGTTCACGAAACAATCGCGCCAATACGGTTTCTTCGTTCAAGCCAGAGTTCTCGCTTCCAACCGCGGGCTCTGTCCATAGTGACTCGTGCAACGGCGTGGTTGGATGCCTGCTGCTCTGGTCGGTGGATGGCTCCAAAATGGTAGGAACGGAATGCTCAAATATGGCAGACCGCTCAACTCCATTAACGGTGGAAACGTTAGAATGGCGAACGTTCCTGGTACTGGTGGCTAAATTTCGGGTATCCGGACGGACGATAGGGGCCAGACTATTTTCCCCAGCCGGTTCCGCGCTTTCACCCTCATCTAGCGTCTCCGTTCGTGATGCCTGGGGGCTCGGCGTTAGTGGGCGACTGATGCGTTCGTCACTGAATTGCGCCTGAGGGCCACCGGTACATTCACTGGTGTTGGATTTAGAATAGCTGTATCGTTGGGTTGGGGCGTTATCTACTATTGCCAATGTTCGCCCCGCTACATTGGCATGCTGCTGTTTTCCGAATGGTGACTTGTTGTTAGCGGTGCCTCTTTCGTGGGCTGGCTGCGACCTCGTCTTCGTCGGCGACGTCTTGGTGTATGGATGTCTCCACTCTCGACCACCTGACTGTGCAGAACCGGTTTACCGTGCGTGCGTCCAAACTGGGCTTGTACTCGCATCGCTACGTCCAATGCCTCTTGTAGCTGAGTCGGTCGACTAGAAATTACTAATCCCTGTAGCGGAGTTTCGCGCATACCGTCAATAAATTGTTGCACCAGAATCTGGTCATACATATGTCCGGGCATTCCACTAAAAGCGCATTGGGCCAAGCGCTCCAATTCCAATGCGAAATCGGGCAAGGATTCCCTGGGTCCTTGTATCCGATGGCGCAACAGTTGATAGCTCGACCGGCAGTCTAGCATGAATCGTTGACGCATGGCAGCACACAGTGCTGAGTAGGTAAGTGTAGGTTGTGTAGGCAAGGTGCCATAAAATGTTGAGGCGCGACCGCGCAGATTCAACACCACTGCCAAACATTTCTCATCCTCTGCCCACTGATAGTAATTCGCCACCTTGTCTACCAGTCGCTCAAATTCGCCCCAAGATCCAGTTCCATCAAACAACGGCAACAAACCAGGATTAAATTGCGGCACGGGGGGTGATCGCGCCCACGCCGATCCGTAGGTGGTGGAAGCGGCCCGTGGCAGCGCGTCCTGCCTTGGTTGAGGTAACCCATCCCACGTGGTGTGTTCCGGCGGCGAAACGGGCCCTGGCACCGCTGTGGGCTGTGCGTTTATAAAGGACCGCTGTAAGGCCTCGCACATTCGGTCGATCTTTTTAGTCACCGCCTCCACTGATTGTGCTATAGCAATAATAGAACTGCCGCTGTCCTCCTCCATTCTACTGTTCCGAGCCTGCGCCGATTTCTTAGGCATTTTACACGTGGTGAGGTTCTTCGCAGTAACCGAACATAACCCCACACCTGACACCAATGTAACGTGTTTTGCCTTTGTGGAACAAAATAACGCCACCCGTGGCCGAGCGGTTGGTTTACGGTTGGGCGTTCGATCGTCAGGCCTCAGATAATTCGGCAGAATCGCAAAGAAAACAGAGACGATTAGTTTCTTTCGTTTATTCAATTTCTTGGCGGGAGCGAAAAACTTTCAAGCCCTTCTTCTCTCTCTCCCTCTCTTCATCTTCTTATCGTTAAGTTGGCCGCGCTAGCTCCAAAAAAACTATCCCTCCCTGTGGCGCCGTTTTTAGTGTGCCCAGCCGTAGAAAATGGGACCGCTACTTAATGGAGACAGTTTGCCTACTATCCGAGTTGCCACCCAGGCCGTCTACGTTACAATATATTAAAGTCGCCAAAATGTATGTAACAGGCAGAAGGAAGCTTTTCCGACCCCATAAAGTATATATATTCTTAATCAGTATCAACAGCCGACTCGATCTAGCCATGTCCGTCTGTCCGTCCGTCTGTCCGTCCGAAAAGAGATAGAGCCACCAAATTTGAAATGCAGTCTCGTGTAGTAAGTAGAGTGATCAAGTTTATTTCAAATTTTTGCCTTGGCCCTTTCCGCCCCCGCAATTCAAAAAAAAAAAAACGTTTATCTCAAAGACTATTGCAGCTAGAGACACCACATTTGATATGTATATTTGCATAGTAAATGCGCACATTTTTTATGTATAAAGATTTTGCCAAGTCCCTTTCCGCCTCCGTAATTTGATAAAACTCGAATATCGGACGTAGTCTTCTACGTTGTGCAATTAAATTTGGCACACTTAAATTTGATACTAATACCCAGCAAAATACCAAATTCAATCAAAATCGAACAAAAAATAGATGAGTTATGCATATAAACGTTTTTCCATAAGGCCGGAGTTGGCCGTTGGCGGGTGGGGGCGCTAGGGTGCATAAGATATGCAGATACTAAGATATGCTTCTAAAAAGCATCTGAACAGAACTTTTTAAAATAGGCAAATACATTAGTTAGTACAAATTTGAAATATTTCTTCTACTGGTGTATGGTATACCTAAGTCGGCGAGACGACTTACATGCTTCATACACAGTATTACACAGTTGCTGGTTGCTATACATATAAGCCAAACCTTCACGCCAAGAAGAACAATAGAATTTGCAAACTTTTTTCCGGATGTTCAGATCTCTTGATTTTCTCTTTAAGCCTGAAAAAAACCTGCAAACGCATTTCTCGAATTCCACGGCCGACATAAGCAGTTGGTTGCTTCAAGTGTCTATATTACTTATGCTGTTTATGATATTGATCAACTTTAAGAACATTTTTAGATTTGTCTATGAATCTTGGCCCTAAATTTGAAGAAAATATTAAAATCACAACGGTTATAGGAAACGTATTATGTTTAATGATATACTTAGCATACTTTTTTGGGAAAAACACGGTTTTTTGACCGTGGAGGTGAGATGCCACACCCATTTTGTCGAAAAACAATTGAAAATCATATTTATTACAATAACGAAAATTATTGTTAAACTTAGATTTTTTAATTAAATGCTTCAAAGCTGAGCTGGCATCGGCGGAGTTCCTGATAAGTACATTATATCCCATAACATACTAATAAATGTGTGGGGTTTCCCGCTCTTTCATAGCGACCTACACACTTTTATATACTTGTATGTACATACCTGACCTGTCCCAAAGGTTATATGGTGTTTCCCGATCTTTGGTGCGTTTGTCCATCGTTTTCCCATTCCATTACAAAACGCATTTTTAAATTTTCCAATTCCAATTTTTTTTCCATCCACATACATATGTATATGCATTCATATGTATTCGAATTTCTAAAATTTAAATACAACCGAGGCGCTGGCGCCAAATTTTTGTTGAGAGATGGAGCGTTTTGTCCTGGCAATGCACCAAGCTCGCTCCGATTACGCATTGGTGCAAGATACGCAAAGTTCGGATGCTGCAATTCCTAAGTGGCCAAAAATTATGCGGTCGCCGCCTGGCAAGGCCATTCTCATGGATACTGAGATGATGGCGATCCACGCTACATAAATCTCGGCACTAAGAATGCAATAGTGTGAATGAAGGAGCTGCAGCGAAATCGCCACTCAACATCGCCTCTGAATGGTAGACAGCCCAGAAACAATGCAAAAAAAGCTAAATTTGTCACGAAACACCCCCAAAACGCCAGAGAGAGGGAGTTATTGCCCAGAGCAATACCGCTCCAAGGCGACAGCGAGCAATGGCGCAAATCACCACACGCGGCGATCCGGAAACAGGTGCTCTGCAGAAAACCATCATGCCCATGGAGCTGCGTAATGGCAGACTGCCTCGCGAAAGAGAGTGAGTAAGCCATCTTTGTGGAAAGGCAGACCGGAGGTTATCCTAATTAAAGCAAATGAGGTCTGCCCCATATGCCGAAATCCTGAGCCCAGTCACCAGACGGCCAGACGGCAAGCTCGACGAAGTCAAAAATAACGGACGAGAAATACTTAAAGCGTGGTGGAAATACCAACAGCAAAAAATAGACTGAGGATTTGAGCCAGGTCCTTGGCCAAGAAGCTTCAGTTCGAGCAGCTAAAGCAAAGCAGGGGTGGCTTGAAATGCGTGACCTCGACCACTTAGCGACAGAAGAGGAAATTAAAAAATAAATGCAACTGAAAACTCGGCCTGCGCAAGCTCTTTAAGCATGCCACGTATTATAGCAGCTACACTGCTAAATGAAGGCTCTATAGAAGTTGGATGGGACATGTGTCCGTTTCGCGGAAGGCATGCTCAAAAAAGATGCCTATGCTTCGGACACAAAGCAGAAAATTGCACTAGTGCCAAAGTCCACATAATGTGGTGTCTTAGATTCGGGCAGACCGAGCACAAAGCAGCGATATCCAACAATAAGCCAGTTTGCTTTAACTGCGTAGACGCATAACGTACGGATGCGAGCCACTACACTGGTAGTCGTCGTTGTCCACTGGGGCAAGCTATACATGAGCTAAAAGTGGATGTGGCAGAACTAAGCGAGCCTTACAAGACTAAAACTGGATGCTTTTGGGCTGCGGATGGAACATCTGAGCCTGTAGTAACAGAGCGCAGGACGCAGACTAGTGATATTTGGCTATACAGTGGCTACCTACTACCTACGTAGTTTGCTCAAGGATTCAAAGAATGCGTATTGGACGAGTATTAAAATCCCTAAAACTGATAAATAAAAGTCTTCAAAATATTAAAAATCACTTTACCTCAGATCTGGTAGAAGACGCATTACAAAGATTAAAGGGATGTAAGAGGATTTGCAAATCGAGTATCAATTGTTCATCAAGAGACGACGGTATTAATCTTTACCATAGTTCACTATGGTTCACACCACTCACAAATTAACTTTCTTCTGATTTTTATAAATACATATAAGCACAAACGGGAAATTTGGAAAGTTTTATCAAGAAATAAGAAAACAACCAAAAATATTTAATACTCTTAAGCTCGTTAGATAATAGCAAAAAAAGCAAAGTCTATGAAATCAAACATATTTAATATTCTTAAGTTTTTTGCATTAAATTAAAAGTTCATATATGATTATTTGTAGTGCATTATAATTCAGTTGCAATATATTCTTTCTCGCAAATCAATGATGTCTTTGTATCGGCGTCGGAAAAGGGGGCACCATCCGTAAAACCCACGAGATCATTTGAGTTGACTTTCTTATCCATGGTTATAATAAACTTTCCGTTTGGGCCATCTTCAGTATCTATTGCATAGCTTAACGCATATTTTTTGACTTCCTTCAATTGGTCAGCATATCTATTTATTGCACATTGGCGAGCATGTAATTCTACTATATCCAAAGAACGTTCAGCAGTTAATGTTTTTAGTTTCTTTTCAATTTGGCGATTGATACGCTGAAAAAATACAGAAGAAATAAATATTTTTTTAAAATTTCATTATGCTCAATCACGTGTCAAATATGTAGGTAATGGATAAAAATCGGGTTTGCCTAAATCTTACTCTATTTTTAGTACTTTGACTTTCAGCAATTACAAAATATAATAATTTTTATACCCTTGCAAAAGGGTATATTAATTTTGGTCAGAAGTGTGCAACGCATAGAACGAAGCATCTCAGACTATATAAAGTATATATATTCTTGATCAGCACGACGAGACGAGTTCAAATAGCCATGTCCGTCCGTCCGTCCGTCCGTCCGTCCGTCCGTCCGTCCGTCCGTCCGTCCGTCCGTCTGGATCAACGCGAACTCCTCCGAGACCGTAAGAGCTACAGAGCTGAAATTTTGCACGTAGGCTTGTATATACTGCAGGCATTGTATATCTCGGATTCAGCCGGATCGGACCACTATATCATATAGCTCCCATACAAAACGTCAAAGTCACGAAACAGTGACTTTCTCAATAACTTCATTAATTTTATAGCTATTGTCATGAAAGTTGGTATTTGTCAGTTTTATGTTCTTGTTAATGATTGTGCCAAATTCGATCAAGATCGGGTGACTATATCATATAGCTCCCATACAAACGGCAAAGTCACGAACAGTGACTTTCTCAATAACTTCATTAATTTTATAGCTATTGTCATAAAAGTTGGTATTTGTCAGTTTTATGTTCTTATTAATGATTGTGCCAAATTCGATCAAGATCGGGTGACTATATCATATAGCTCCCATACAAACGGCAAAGTCACGAACAGTGACTTTCTCAATAACTTCATTAATTTTATAGCTATTGTCATAAAAGTTGGTATTTGTCAGTTTTATGTTCTTGTTAATGATTGTGCCAAATTCGATCAAGATCGGGTGACTATATCATATAGCTCCCATACAAACGGTAAAGTCACGAACAGTGACTTTCTCAATAACTTCATTAATTTTATAGCTATTGTCATAAAAGTTGGTATTTGTCCATTTTATGTTCTCATTAATGATTGTGCCAAATTCGATCAAGATCGGGTGACTATATCATATAGCTCTCATACAATCGGCAAAGTCACAAACAGTGACTTTCTCAATAACTTCATTAATTTTATAGCTATTGTCATAAAAGTTGGTATTTGTCAGTTTTATGTTCTTATTAATGATTGTGCCAAATTTGATCAAGATCGGGTGACTATATCATATAGCTCCCATACAAACGGCAAAGTCACGAACAGTGACTTTCTCAATAACTTCATTAATTTTTTAGCTATTGTCATAAAAGTTGGTATTTGTCAGTTTTATGTTCTTATTAATGATTGTGCCAAATTTGATCAAGATCGGGTGACTATATCATATAGCTCCCATAGAAACGATAGGTGGAAAACAGTGACTTTCATCAAAAAGTTCGTTATATCCTATGCTAAGATTGAAGGCAGTTCAGATCACCACTATGTTGCCTTCTCGCTCTCTCGTATTGTTTCACCAACGCCGTCTAGTTCGCGCCAATTCTGCTGATATGTCAATCTAGTACGAATGCTCCCACTCACTCCGTCAAACTCGTGCGTCTAATGCTTTCTCGCTCTTGGCAATTGTAGTAGCTTCTCTTGCAGCCAATTTCTTAAGAATTGTCCACTCCAGGTACAGCTGCTCACCACATAATTTCTATGTTCCAGGCCATTTGCCACATAAATCTACCATATCAGTTAATAGTTCCCAATACATTTACAAAAATTACGCTATACCAGCCTCATTGCCACGTAATTTTTTTCCAAAACTGCAATGATCGTCAGATACATCACTGTCGTGGTCGTGGTATTGGTAAGTCTATTACACCTATTAATAAACAACTGTGCCAAATTTGATCAAGATCGAGTGACCATATCATTGAGCTTTCATAGGAATGATCGAAAACTTTTGTAAATAATTTCGTTACTTTTGATGCGATTGATTTCAAATTAAACATTTGTTAGTTTAATATATTTGCTAATGACTGTGCCGAATTTGATAAAGATCGGGTAACTATATCATAAAGCTCCCGTAGGAGCTATCGGTGGATAACTATGACTTCCAAAAAGTTCAAAAAGTTCGTTATTTCCTATGCCAAGATTGAAGGCCGTTTTTCGCAAACATTACCCTCTTTAGATAAAACAGTTACTAAAAAATGTGCACGGGTATACAAACTTTGACGCGGTCGAGGTTAGCCCCGGCCCTCTGGTTTTTCTTTTTTTTGTCACACATTCGGATTGTTTTTCCTTTCATACACAACACTCGCGGTATGTCGAAAACCCGAACGTTCGTTCTCTCAATGAGAGCAGGCTTCGTAGTGAGTGTGTGACGTGAGTTGTAGAACACTAGCACGCTCGACAAAAATTTTGAATTTTCGACAAAACAGCGACTAAGCGAATACGACATGCCCCTGTGGAAAGAATATCAAAAAACATTGGCATCAGTTTTGTATGTAGCCCGGTGGCTGTGTTGATAGAATGCTCGCTTGGCTATCCGAATGCTAAATGGTTCGATTCCTAGCTCAAAATTGTTTCTTTTTATATTTATTTTTTCATAATTTTTTGTTTATTTTTATACCATACACCCATAGGGTGAAATGGTATATTAAAGTTGCCAAAATGTATGTAACAGACAGAAGGAAGCGTTTCCGAGAGTACATACGTATATTCTTGATCAGTATCAACACCCGAGTCGATCTGTCCGTCCGTCTGTCTGTCAGTATGAACACGTAGATCTCAGAGACTATAAGAGCTAGAGTCACCAAATTTGGTACGTAGACTATTACCCACGGCAGTTAAGTTTATTTCAAATTTTTGCACGCCCCTCCAGCACCATAATTTAAACAAATTTGATTTTCTTAAAGTCTATGATAGCTAAAGACATCAAATTTGGTAATATTAATTCTTTAGTAAGCGCGCAGAAATTTGTTGCAAATAAATTTTGCGGTGCCCCCCTCCCTCCCCGCAATTGAAACAAAACCGATTTTCTTAAAGACTATAATAGCTAAAAACGTCAAATGGTATGTATATTTGCTTAATAAATGCACATATTTTGTATATGCAAAGATTTTGCCACGCCCCTTTCCGCCCCCGTAATTTGGAAAAACTCGATTATCACACGTAATTTTAACCTTTTGTAATCAAATTTGCCACGTTTGAATTGGATACTAATACCCAGCAAAATACTAAATTTGATCAAAATCGAACTAAAAATAACGAAGTTATGCAAGTCAGTTAGATAAACATTTTTCCAGTTGGCCGTTGGCTGAAGGGGCCCTAGGGTGGTCGTAACCTTGCGTGAGCTAGATACTGAGATATGCCTCTAAAAAGCATGTAATCAGAATTTTTGAAAAAAAAAAGTAAATGCATTTGTTATTATAAATTTGAGATATTTGTTTTACTGGTGTATGGTATACCTAAGTCGGCGAGACGACTTACTTACTTCATTTAATATTTTTTTTTCATTAAAAAAATAAATATAAAAAAGAAAACCGAACGGATACACTAAAGGAATTTACGGCGATTGACCCTGTCTGATTCTAGGTGCAGTTCAATATAGCGTTTCTTATTTCATTGGCACTTAAGGCATTTAACGCGTTTTCTCGGCCACGACCACTAATGTCTTTCACTTACACTTGATTAAGTTTTTGGCACTTTATTCACTCCGATATAAAAAAAATAAATTTTATTCGAAGATACTTTTTACAGTTACAGTATGTTTCGGTTTACTGAAAGAGAAAGAAGAAAAGAGATGAAAGCATTCACGACTACGTTTTGAATATAAAGAAGATTGCTATGCTTGGTAAAGTAAATATGGACTCAGTTATTGGATATATAGTGGATGGCTTAGACATAAAAAATTAATACAAGTTTAATATGTATGGGTGTAAAAACACGTGCTAAAGGTAAAATACGAGATGTATGAACGTAAGTGTGGAATCGAGATGCAATACAAGCAGCACGGCGTCAGGCACAGTGATGGCCAAAAGAGTATGTCGGGTGCAAAAAAAATCGTTGTTTTAATTGTGGCTCGACTGAGCATGCTCGAAAAAATTGCAAATTGAAGAATTGCTCAGAAGTACAGAACGTCATAATTATATGTCGCTCTACGTTCAAAAAAATCAAAAATGTCAGCTTGAAGAAATGCTATTCGGAACTTCATGGCTTGGGAAACAAGAAAACACAGCCGATTAGTATGTTTGTAGCTGCAGTGCAGATTGGCGAAGATGAGGCGCAACAGTAGTTCATAGTTGTTCCCGACGGTCAAATTGCCTATGGGGCTTACTCGGATTCGACTTTTTGTCAAAATGTTGTTGCGAATGGAATGGAGCGCTGAAACAAACAAGCTAAGTATAAAACTTATACTTATTCAGACGATGGTGGATGATTACAAACCAGCTCCTTAAGATGCCGAATGCTCCGTTTCCCGAAAATTTCACCAGATGGACTAATGACACCGTTACACAAGCAGGCCAAGTCAACTGTGGACGCGTCTCGGAAATTCGTGGAGATAGCGCCAGTTCAACAGCAATAACTTCAACAAGTCCAAGGGATAGAACCGGAAGACGATGGCGGTGAGTAGTGGAAGGTCTTGGATGAGGCCACAGCTGATGATGATGAAGTAGTCGAGAAAAACGAAGATGACGGCAAAACTGAAGAGGAGACTGCAGATTAAAAGGAAGATGTTGGCGACAAGGCTGAGAAGAAGGAAGAAGAAGCCGAATCCACGGAAGAGCAAGAGGACACTTTATCAGCTGTTGAGGAAAAGGTTAAAGAATCAACAATTAATAGTTTGCGAAAACAACGGGAAACAAAACGTCAACGTGGCCGTAAGTCTGACAGATCGAGACAAAGATAATGACAAAGATAAAAGCCGCAAGGATCGTGTTGGTCGCAGTCGTTCTACAGATAGGCAACGTGATCGAAGATCATCCGAACGTAGAGACTTCGGACAAAAACAGAACGTCTAGTGCAATAATGCATGCACCGACCGATGTGGCATCCCTAAAGAAGACAGGCTTTTGCTCGGAGGTTGCCACCATGTTAAGAAAAGTGTCGAGCGTCAGTAGAAGTCGTCAGCTGTCGGTCGGAATTAAGTTGGTAGTCGAATCAAGTTGCAAGTCGTTAGTTGTTATTTAAGTTACCCATTAAAAGTATCTTAATATAATAAGAATAGACAATAATCTACATGTAATTAACTAATCTTTAAAACTCTTATGATTTTTCATGGCGCCCGAGCAGGGTCATTTCCACCGTTTTATAAGCCGCAAAAAACCTCCTCATTGGAGCAAATTGCGTTTACGACCTTTTATCAATAGGTTAAGTAAAACAAGGTCCAGAACTGCAAACCCTTCAGAAGACTATCTTCGGATGGGTTGTATTCGGGCGATACTCTTCTGACGTGGGATTACGATTAGTGACAATTGAATGCGGTTTCTTACACTTAAATATTTTGGAATCCATACTGTAAAAACCCGTAAAAGGAAATGCTTCTTGTGTTTTTTTATACCCTTGCAAAAAGGGTATATTAATTTTGGTCAAAAGTGTGCAACGCATTCAAGGAAGCATCTCCGACCACATAAAGTATATATATTCTTGATCAGCACGACGAGACGAGGTCGCGACCTATTTCTCCCTCCCCTGTGACATTCCTCTGTCAACAAGAATATACATACTCTATATCAAGGGTGGCTACGGAAATTTTAATTGGCAGCCAGTGCATCAGCGGCAGAGGCTGGACAGAGAAAAGGTCAATTTTGCGAGTCGACACACACAAAAATTTGTGTGTCCCGAGTTTTATGATGGGTCATAAAATGATCTTTTTTGTCGATTGTAGTCGAATAGGTTGAAGCAGAAGGGAATATGTCAGAAATGTTTGATGATAGCAAAGAAGAGTCGCGCGGGAATGCGACCTCCAGTTTAGTCATATTTATGGATAGAATCCGAGAGCTCCAGGAATATTTGGATAGGGTAAACAAAGAGTTACGCACTATAGATAATTCAACAGGCAATGAGACATGCATAATATATATTAATAAGATCAATTATTTATGGGAGAAAGTACAGGCGTGCCAGGTTGAGTTGAAAGATGCAAAATTTAAAAAATTTAAATTCGATGTCCGGAATTCAGTATCAGTGTTAGAAATAAAAATAAACAATAAGGAAAGTAAAGATGAGAATGTAACCGTGAGAGGCGAACTACCGGTGTTGCCGAAAATACAGGTACCCACATTTTCTGTGGAACCTAGAGAATGGGACCTGTTTACAGAACTATTTGCGGAACTGATTGAAAAAAGAGATGATTTAAGTCTGACTATTAAGTTCCATCATTTAAAATCCGCGTTAGAGGGCTAAGCTAGGAGCATGGTATCTCATCTATTGTCAGGTTCAGATGACAATTATAGTGCCGATGAAGTTGACGTCATATTCGCACAACTTCTACTAAGGAAATTTGACAGAGAGGCTCTACAATCGTATGAGAGTCAGATTAGAAAAAGAAGACAAATTCAAATGCTATCTGATGTCATGGAATACTTGGAACAAAGATATTGCTCGCTAAGTGCCATGAGCAAAGAAGAGAAAAACCCGTTACAAAAAACGTCGGCTGCGGTGCTTAAAGATAGTTGTCCGATCTGCAAAGGTCCGTGGCATAACGGACTTCTGTGCTATAAAATTAAAGCGCTAACACCTAAAGAAAGGGTGGAAATAGCCCAAACAGTGCAATTTTGCTTGATGCGACCCAACTCACCACTACATGCACAGTCAGAAGGCATCATCCATCCAACATTGTGTGTCTGTGAGTGAGAAGAAGCTAAGACATAAAGAAGCCGACACGTAAGAAGACAACTGCGTAAAGAAGCCGACACGTAAGGAGACAACTGCGTAAAGAAGCCGACACATAAGAAGACAACTGCGTAAAGAAGACGACACGTAAGAAGACAACTGCGTAAAAAAGATCACGAGAAACGGACAACAAAGACGTAAAATAACCAGGTCTACATCGCAAGTACATTTATTTTTAATACTAACAATAGTTAAAGAACATACAAATAAGAAATGACGAATTAAAATTTTTGAAATTAAAGAAAAGACAAGTTTAAAATTTTGAAAAATAAGAAAAAGATTTAAAATTTTGGAAAAAAAGAAAAGTTGATTTAAAAATTTTTTGAAAAAGAGAAAAGACAAATTACAAATTTTGAAAATTAAGAAAGACGAATTGACATTTTTTGGAAAATAAGAAAGGAAGATGTAAAATTTTGGAGAGTAAGAAAATAAGGTGATGTAGAAGTTTCGAAATAAGAGAAAATATGAACAAATTTTGACCAAAAATTTCTGGGAAATAAGTAAGAAAGAAAATTCAACAAAAGGAATCAAAATATTTGTAATCATATAAACTAACATCTTATTTAAACACTAATTTAAATTATTTTGTAATCAATATTTTTAAATATGTTGTATGTGTTACATATGTTACACAAGTGAGACGAAGAATACCATGGATACAACGAAGACAAATGCGAATAATCAACAGATGACTCTAAGGTTTAACCGTCCTTTTAAGGATGTTCCAATAGGTAATGGAGTATTAACTGCTCTTTTTGATTCAGGCAGTGATATTTCTACTATTAGCGAGAGTGCCTATAAGGAAATATACCCTGTTAACTTAAAGAGTGATCGCATGGAGCTCATTGGCGTAGGAAGGAAGAAGATTTGTAGATCAGCGAATAAAGAGAGATACGAAGGCTGGTATAGTTGATCAAAGCTTTTCCAAGCACTTATCTCTTGTAATGCTACGACGCAACATTGTAGACTACGATTTTGAGGTTAAACATCGGCCTGAAATTAAAGAAAAGACGAGTTTAAAATTTTGAAAAATAAGAAAAAGATTTAAAATTTTGGAAAAAAAGAAAAGTTGATTTAAAAATTTTTTGAAAAAGAGAAAAGACAAATTACAAATTTTGAAAATTAAGAAAGACGAATTGACATTTTTTTGGAAAATAAGAAAGGAAGATGTAAAATTTTGGAGAGTAAGAAAATAAGGTGATGTAGAAGTTTCGAAATAAGAGAAAATATGAACAAATTTTGACCTAAAATTTCTGGGAAATAAGTAAGAAAGAAAATTCAACAAAAGGAATCAAAATATTTGTAATCATATAAACTAACATCTTATTTAAACACTAATTTAAATTATTTTGTAATCAATATTTTTACATATGTTGTATGTGTTACATATGTTACATAAGTGAGACGAAGAATACAATGGATACAACGAAGACAAATGCGAATAATCAACAGATGACTCTAAGGTTTAACCGTCCTTTTAAGGATGTTCCAATAGGTAATGGAGTATTAACTGCTCTTTTTGATTCAGGCAGTGATATTTCTACTATTAGCGAGAGTGCCTAAAAGGAAATATACCCTGTTAACTTAAAGAGTGATCGCATGGAGCTCATTGGCGTAGAAGGGAAGAAGATTTGTAGATCAGCGAATAAAGAGAGATACGAAGACTGGAATAGTTCATCAAAGCTTTTCCAAGCACTTATATTTTGTAATGCTACGACGCAACATTGTAGACTATGATTTTGAGGTCAAACATCGACCTGGAGCTAAGATAAAACATACAAATGCTTTGAAGATGACTCGTTGTTTAATGTCCGAAGAAACGAAAGACGAAATGAGAACAATAACTAAGCAAGGTTTAAAGTCTAAGTCAGAGGAAAAATTATGTATAGAGTTGCAACGGGAGAAAGATGAAATCCGTAGATTAGCAAAAGATAATATAGCAAAAATACAGGAAGAAAATCGTAAGTCATATAACAAGTTCAGAAAGTCCGAAACAGAATACGAAGTGGGCGATATGGTTGCTATAAAGTGTACCCAGTTTGGAGCAGGGCTGAAGCTAAGGAAGAATTATCTAGGGCCGTATAAAATTGGTAGATACTCAGTGGAGAAGATTGGGGATGGTGAGGGCCCAAATAGGACCAATACCGTAGCGAAGATGTACCGAAGATGTAGAATCCATCATTCGGGACGAATGACCAATCCATCATAACGGGTCTCGTTAAATTAAAAGTGTTCAATAAGATGGTTTCTTTTTCGTTTGTTAATAATAAAATAAATATGACAAGAAGAGTATTTTATTTTGGTCCAGTGGACTGAGCCCTTCTACAGCTATGTGCTTTGGACTATCTTCGTTCTTTTGAGCCGTCAAGGCCTTATGACATCGTGAAAACTCTGCCTCGACGTGCCAAAGCGACTTAAGCTGGTCTAAGTGTATTTTAATGGAGACGAGTGGCACATCGTCCGCTAAAGCCTGTGCCTCGCGAGCCTCGAACGCCGTTAATGCCTCGCACACGGCAACAAAGTCGGAAGGAGACATCATAGAGTGTTCTCTGAGCTATTACGAATCGAATGGAAACAAATAACTGCTTGGAATTAGAGCTCTCAAGCGAGGAGATCGAAACGAAGCTGTAAGTAGACTGTATAATTTAGGGATAGATGAGTGAGAAGGAAAAATGTCTCCTCTTTTTAATGAACACAATGGATAAGCATAGATAGCATAAATGAAATTAGAAGGATTTATAATTTTCCTCGCAGTTGTGTGAATTATTATAAGGATATAAGGATATAATCACTTGGATATTAAAATTTATACAATGTGGAAATTTGTTGAAATTTATAAGAGTATAAAAAAATATGGAGAAATTGAGATCAGTAGGATTACTTTTCCATGAAGGGCAAAAAACTCGGAATTAATTTTCATTAAACGGACTAGATCAATTTCATGGATCTGTGAGGAAAAAATCAAAAATGCACCACGACAAAATACTAATTCCATATAAATAAAATTGTACTTATTTTTCTTTAGAAAATATTTTGCGAATTAAATTCATCAGTCGATTGAAATATTTTTTGCACAATACGAAAATCACGGCTTGGCTCAAGTGTCAGCACTGATGGGACTTGAGTATCAGCACTGATCGGGAGTCAGCTGTTCTGCCGTTGTTTATGTTTTATGAATTTAATTAATTTTAAATTGTTTAACGAAGATCACGATTTCCTGCTTTAATTATGTAGGTTTCAAATTATTATTTTGCGGAAAGGCAATCGGAGTGGCTGCAATTTATTTTGTGTGGGTAAAAATCAAATTGTATGTGGACATGTATGTACATAGTATGTCGTATGAGTGTGCTTACCGCGGCGAAATATGTTATTACATATGTATGTATGTTTTCTACATATGTATGTATGCATATACAAAGTATTTGGCATAAATAATTTATGCCGCTGGACTAATGATCAGCCCGTGGAGTGTGCTTTACACTTTAAGGAAAGGTAAGTGGTACTTTATAAACACTTTTACTTGCAGGTTAGAAAACAGCTGTTTTTACATGTACGTATATATATGTATATATATAGCGGGAAATCTCACACTTTTATAAGTTTGCAATGGGGTATAATGTGATTGAGATTTTTATTAAGAAATGTTGTACTTATCAGGAATTCCGCCGATGCAAGCTGGAAGAGCGGAAGGATATCCGGCTCGAAGGACCGATGTTCGTAGCGGGGCGGAAGGATCCAAATAGGTCACAAGTGGTTGGCGGGTGCCAATTTCTTCAGGGGTCTGGTGAGTGAGGAATCAAATTAAAAAGCGCGCAAAACTTCGTTTATAATTAATTTTGGTTTATTTAGTTTCTTTACAAAATGTCCCGACACACACGAAAATGTTTCGGGTTGGAAAAATACAACATCGGAAAAAAGCACAGTGAGAGAAAGGGTGTTCGGGTTAGATGCTCGTACTGGATTGAATATGGCGATTCACTGGAGAACCCTTCGTCACCTTCCTCAATATGACCGAATTCGGTTTTTGGAAAAAACCCTACCCCTCACTCTCTGCTGTTCACCCGGTGGCGTGAACATACCGCCCCCCTTGCAACAAGTTGCAATTGCCTCGCTGGACATGTCTAAGGATGGGGGACGGCAGCGTTCTGGATCGCCAAGACCCGGGTGGAGATGGAGGGGGAACTTTGGATGTAGATGGAGTAGGCGGCGCGATGACTGATGACCTCGTTGTCCTCGAAACTGTCGGCACTGACGGAGCGCGTGTGTGTGTGGAAAAATACAATATGGGAAAAAAAGCACAGTGAAAGAACGGGTGTTCGGGTTAGATGCTCGTACTGGATTGAATATGGCGATTTACTGGAGAACCCTTCGTCACCTTCTTCAATATGACCGAATTCGGTTTTTGGAAAAAACCCTACCCCTCACTTTCTGCTGTTCACCCGGTGGCGTGAACAGGTAACATTATTCCTTTAGTAAGCCCGCAGAAATTTGTTGCAAAAAAAATGTCACGCCCCTCTGAATTTGTTATTATAAATTTGAAATCTTTGTTTTACTGGTGTATGGTATACCTAAGTCGGCGAGACGACTTACTTACTTTATTTTTTTATGTTTACGTAGTTTGCTCAAGGATTCAAAGAATGCGTATTGGACGAGTATTATAATCCCTGAAACCGATCAAAAAAAGCCTTCAAAATATTAAAAATTACTTTACCTCAGATCTGGTAGAAGACGCATTACAAAGATTAAAGGGATGTAAGAGGATTTGCAAATCGAGTATCAATTGTTCATCAAGAGACGACGGTATTAATCTTTACCATAGTTCACTATGGTTTACACCACTCACAAATTAACTTTCTTCTGATTTTTATAAATACATATAAGCACAAACGGGAAATTTGGAAAGTTTTATCAAGGAACAAGAAAACAAACAAATATATTTAATACTCTTAAGCTTTTTGCTTTTTTTGCTATTATCTAACGAGCTTAATCCCAACAAAGTCTATGAAATCAAACATATTTAATATTCTTAAGTTTTTTGCATTAAATTAAAAGTTCATATATTATTATTTATTTGCAGTGCATTATAATTCAGTTGCAATATATTCTTTCTCGCAAATTAATGATGTCTTTGTATCGGCGTCGGAAAAGGGGGCACAATCCGTAAAACCCACGAGATCATTTGAGTTGACTTTCTTATCCATGGTTATAACAAACTTTCCGTTTGGACCATCTTCAGTATCTATTGCATAGCTTAACGCATATTTTTTGACTTCCTTCAATTGGTCAGCATATCTATTTATTGTACATTGGCGAGCATTTAATTCTACTATATCCAAAGAACGTTCAGCAGTTAATGTTTTTAGTTTCTTTTCAATTTGGCGATTGATACAGAAGAAATAAATTTTTTTTTTACAATTTCATTATGCTTAATCACGTGTCAAATATGTAGGTAATGGATAAAAATCGGGTTTGCCTAAACTCTCTATAAAAAAGCCCGAAAATCTTGTTGTTTTATTTTAAAACGAAAAAAAAAAAAATTTTAAGAAATAAAATCTTTTTATATTAATTTTGGTCAAAAGTGTGCAACGCAATCAAGGAAGCATCTCCGACCACATAAATTATATATATTCTAGCTAGCACGACGACACGAGTTCAAATAGCCATGTCCGTCCGTCCGTCCGTCTGTCCGTTCGCCTGATCAAGATCGGGTGACTATATCATATAGCTCCCATAGGAACGATCGGTGGAAAACATTGACTTTTGTCAATAACTTCGTTACTTTTAACGCGATATTTTAAACCAAGGGTGGCCACTTAAATTTTAGTTGGGAGCCAGAGCATCAGCGGCAGAGGCTGGACAGAGAAAAAGGTCACTTTTGCGAGACGACGCACACAAAAATTTTTTTGTGTGTCTAGTTTTATGACGGGTCATAAAACGATCTTTTTGGTCGATCGTAGTCGGCACAGTCGTTTATAGCTAAAATGAAATCACTAATATTAAATTTCACGACAATAGCTAAAAAATCAACGCAGTTATTCAGAAAAGTCACTGTTCGTGACTTTGCAGCATATCGCAGCTGTATCGCAGCTATATGATATAGTCACCCGATCCGGCTAAATTCGAGACATATAACCCCTTGCAGTATATACAAGCCTACGAGCAAAATTTCAGATCTGTAGCTCTTACGGTCAAGCAGGAGTTCACGTTGATCCAGACGGACGGAAGGACGGACGGACGGACAAACGGACGGACATGGCTATTTGAACTCGTCTTGCTGATCAAGAATATACATACTTTATATCAAGGGTGGCCACGGAAATTTTAATTGGCAGCCAGTGCATCAGCGGCAGAGGCTGGACAGAGAAAAAGGTCAATTTTGCGAGTCGACACACACAAAAATTTGTGTGTCCCGAGTTTTATGACGGGTCATAAAATGATCTTTTTTGTCGATTGTAGTCGAATAGGTTGAAGCAGAAGGGAATATGTCAGAAATGTTTGATGATAGCAAAGAAGAGTCGCGCGGGAATGCGACCTCCAGTTTAGTCATATTTATGGATAGAATCCGAGAGCTCCAGGAATATTTGGATAGGGTAAACAAAGAGTTACGCACTATAGATAATTCAACAGGCAATGAGACATGCATAATATATATTAATAAGATCAATTATTTATGGGAGAAAGTACAGGCGTGCCAGGTTGAGTTGAAAGATGCAAAATTTAAAAAATTTAAATTCGATGTCCGGAATTCAGTATCAGTGTTAGAAATAAAAATAAACAATAAGGAAAGTAAAGATGAGAATGTAACCGTGAGAGGCGAACTACCGGTGTTGCCGAAAATACAGGTACCCACATTTTCTGGGGAACCTAGAGAATGGGACCTGTTTATAGAACTATTTGCGGAACTGATTGAAAAAAGAGATGATTTAAGTCTGACTATTAAGTTCAATCATTTAAAATCCGCGTTAGAGGGCTAAGCTAGGAGCATGGTATCTCATCTATTGTCAGGTTCAGATGACAATTATAGTGCCGATGAAGTTGACGTCATATTCGCACAATTCCTACTAAGGAAATTTGACAGAGAGGCTCTACAATTGTATGAGAGTCAGATTAGAAAAAGAAGACAAATTCAAATGCTATCTGATGTCATGGAATACTTGGAACAAAGATATTGCTCGCTAAGTGCCATGAGCAAAGAAGAGAAAAAACCGTTACAAAAAACGTCGGCTGCGGTGCTTAAAGATAGTTGTCCGATCTGCAAAGGTCCGTGGCATAACGGACTTCTGTGCCATAAAATTAAAGCGCTAACACCTAAAGAAAGGTTGGAAATAGCCCAAAAAGTGCAATTTTGCTTGATGCGACCCAACTCACCACTACATGCACAGTCAGAAGGCATCATCCATCCAACATTGTGTGTCTGTGAGTGAGAAGAAGCTAAGACATAAAGAAGCCGACACGTAAGAAGACAACTGCGTAAAGAAGCCGACACGTAAGGAGACAACTGCGTAAAGAAGCCGACACATAAGAAGACAACTGCGTAAAGAAGACGACACGTAAGAAGACAACTGCGTAAAAAAGATCACGAGAAACGGACAACAAAGACGTAAAATAACCAGGGCTACATCGCAAGTACATTTATTTTTAATACTAACAATAGTTAAAGAACATACAAATAAGAAATGACGAATTTAAATTTTTGAAATTAAAGAAAAGACGAGTTTAAAATTTTGAAAAATAAGAAAAAGATTTAAAATTTTGGGAAAAAAGAAAAGTTGATTTAAAAATTTTTTGAAAAAGAGAAAAGACAAATTACAAATTTTGAAAATTAAGAAAGACGAATTGACATTTTTTGGAAAATAAGAAAAGAAGATGTAAAATTTTGGAGAGTAAGAAAATAAGGTGATGTAGAAGTTTCGAAATAAGAGAAAATATGAATAACAAATTTTGACCTAAAATTTCTGGGAAATAAGTAAGAAAGAAAATTCAACAAAAGGAATCAAAATATTTGTAATCATATAAACTAACATCTTATTTAAACACTAATTTAAATTATTTTGTAATCAATATTTTTACATATGTTGTATGTGTTACATATGTTACATAAGTGAGACGAAGAATACAATGGATACAACGAAGACAAATGCGAATAATCAACAGATGACTCTAACCGTTTAACCGTCCTTTTAAGGATGTTCCAATAGGTAATGGAGTATTAACTGCTCTTTTTGATTCAGGCAGTGATATTTCTACTATTAGCGAGAGTGCCTATAAGGAAATATACCCTGTTAACTTAAAGAGTGATCGCATGGAGCTCATTAGCGTAGGAGGGAAGAAGATTTGTAGATCAGCGAATAAAGAGAGATACGAAGGCTGGAATAGTTGTTCAAAGCTTTTCCAAGCACTTATCTCTTGTAATGCTACGACGCAACATTGTAGACTACGATTTTAAGGTCAAACATCGACCTGAATTTGAAGAAAAGACGAGTTTAAAATTTTGAAAAATAAGAAAAAAGATTTAAAATTTTGGAAAAAAAGAAAAGTTGATTTAAAAATTTTTTGAAAAAGAGAAAAGACAAATTACAAATTTTGAAAATTAAAAAAGACGAATTGACATTTTCTGGAAAATAAGAAAAGAAGATGTAAAATTTTGGAGAGTAAGAAAATAAAGTGAGGTAGAAGTTTCGAAATAAGAGAAAATATGAACAAATTTTGACCTAAAATTTCTGGGAAATAAGTAAGAAAGAAAATTCAACAAAAGGAATCAAAATATTTGTAATCATATAAACTAACATCTTATTTAAACACTAATTTAAATTATTTTGTAATCAATATTTTTACATATGTTGTATGTGTTACATATGTTACATAAGTCAGACGAAGAATACAATGGATACAACGAAGACAAATGCGAATAATCAACAGATGACTCTAAGGTTTAACCGTCCTTTTAAGGATTTTGCGAGTCGACACACAAAAAAATTTGTGTGTCCCGAGTTTTATGACGGCTCATAAAATGATCTTTTTTTGTCGATTGTAGTCGAATAGGTTGAAGCAGAAGGGAATATGTCAGAAATGTTTGATGATAGCAAAGAAGAGTCGCGCGGGAATGCGACCTCCAGTCCAGTCATATTTATGGATAGAATCCGAGAGCTCCAGGAATATTTGGATAGGGTAAACAAAGAGTTACGCACTATAGATAATTCAACAGGCAATGAGACATGCATAATATATATTAATAAGATCAATTATTTATGGGAGAAAGTACAGGCGTGCCAGGTTGAGTTGAAAGATGCAAAATTTAAAAAATTTAAATTCGATGTCCGGAATTCAGTATCAGTGTTAGAAATAAAAATAAACAATAAGGAAAGTAAAGATGAGAATGTAACCGTGAGAGGCGAACTACCGGTGTTGCCGAAAATACAGGTACCCACATTTTCTGTGGAACCTAGAGAATGGGACCTGTTTACAGAACTATTTGCGGAACTGATTGAAAAAAGAGATGATTTAAGTCTGACTATTAAGTTCCATCATTTAAAATCCGCGTTAGAGGGCTAAGCTAGGAGCATGGTATCTCATCTATTGTCAGGTTCAGATGACAATTATAGTGCCGATGAAGTTGACGTCATATTCGCACAACTTCTACTAAGGAAATTTGACAGAGAGGCTCCACAATTGTATGAGAGTCAGATTAGAAAAAAAAGACAAATTCAAATGCTATCTGATGTCATGGAATACTTGGAACAAAGATATTGCTCGCTAAGTGCCATGAGCAAAGAAGAGAAAAAACCGTTACAAAAAACGTCGGCTGCGGTGCTTAAAGATAGTTGTCCGATCTGCAAAGGTCCGTGGCATAAGGGTGGAAATAGCCCAAAAAGTGCAATTTTGCTTGATGCGACCCAACTCACCACTACATGCACAGTCAGAAGGCATCATCCATCCAACATTGTGTGTCTGTGAGTGAGAAGAAGCTAAGACATAAAGAAGCCGACACGTAAGAAGACAACTGCGTAAAGAAGCCGACACGTAAGGAGACAACTGCGTAAAGAAGCCGACACATAAGAAGACAACTGCGTAAAGAAGACGACACGTAAGAAGACAACTGCGTAAAAAAGATCACGAGAAACGGACAACAAAGACGTAAAATAACCAGGGCTACATCGCAAGTACATTTATTTTTAATACTAACAATAGTTAAAGAACATACAAATAAGAAATGACGAATTTAAATTTTTGAAATTAAAGAAAAAGACAAGTTTAAAATTTTGAAAAATAAGAAAAAGATTTAAAATTTTGAAAAAAAAGAAAAGTTGATTTAAAAATTTTTTGAAAAAGAGAAAAGACAAATTACAAATTTTGAAAATTAAGAAAGACGAATTGACATTTTTTGGAAAATAAGAAAGGAAGATGTAAAATTTTGGAGAGTAAGAAAATAAGGTGATGTAGAAGTTTCGAAATAAGAGAAAATATGAACAAATTTTGACCAAAAATTTCTGGGAAATAAGTAAGAAAGAAAATTCAACAAAAGGAATCAAAATATTTGTAATCATATAAACTAACATCTTATTTAAATACTAATTTAAATCATTTTGTAATCAATATTTTTACATATGTTGTATGTGTTACATATGTTACATAAGTGAGACGAAGAATACAATGGATACAACGAAGACAAATGCGAATAATCAACAGATGACTCTAAGGTTTAACCGTCCTTTTAAGGATGTTCCAATAGGTAATGGAGTATTAACTGCTCTTTTTGATTCAGGCAGTGATATTTCTACTATTAGCGAGAGTGCCTATAAGGAAATATACCCTGTTAACTTAAAGAGTGATCGCATGGAGCTCATTGGCGTAGGAAGGAAGAAGATTTGTAGATCAGCGAATAAAGAGAGATACGAAGGCTGGTATAGTTGATCAAAGCTTTTCCAAGCACTTATCTCTTGTAATGCTACGACGCAACATTGTAGACTTCGATTTTGAGGTCAAACATCGACCTGAAATTAAAGAAAAGACGAGTTTAAAATTTTGAAAAATAAGAAAAAGATTTAAAATTTTGGAAAAAAAGAAAAGTTGATTTAAAAATTTTTTGAAAAAGAGAACAGACAAATTACAAATTTTGAAAATTAAGAAAGACGAATTGACATTTTTCGGAAAATAAGAAAGGAAGATGTAAAATTTTGGAGAGTAAGAAAATAAGGTGATGTAGAAGTTTCGAAATAAGAGAAAATATGAACAAATTTTGACCTAAAATTTCTGGGAAATAAGTAAGAAAGAAAATTCAACAAAAGGAATCAAAATATTTGTAATCATATAAACTAACATCTTATTTAAACACTAATTTAAATTATTTTGTAATCAATATTTTTACATATGTTGTATGTGTTACATATGTTACATAAGTGAGACGAAGAATACAATGGATACAACGAAGACAAATGCGAATAATCAACAGATGACTCTAAGGTTTAACCGTCCTTTTAAGGATGTTCCAATAGGTAATGGAGTATTAACTGCTCTTTTTGATTCAAGCAGTGATATTTCTACTATTAGCGAGAGTGCCTATAAGGAAATATACCCTGTTAACTTAAAGAGTGATCGCATGGAGCTCATTCGCGTAGAAGGGAAGAAGATTTGTAGATCAGCGAATAAAGAGAGATACGAAGACTGGAATAGTTCATCAAAGCTTTTCCAAGCACTTATATTTTGTAATGCTACGACGCAACATTGTAGACTATGATTTTGAGGTCAAACATCGACCTGGAGCTAAGATAAAACATACAAATGCTTTGAAGATGACTCGTTTTTTAATGTCCGAAGAAGCGAAAGACGAAATGAGAACAATAACTAAGCAAGGTTTAAAGTCTAAGTCAGAGGAAAAATTATGTATAGAGTTGCAACGGGAGAAAGATGAAATCCGTAGATTAGCAAAAGATAATATAGCAAAAATACAGGAAGAAAATCGTAAGTCATATAACAAGTTCAGAAAGTCCGAAACAGAATACGAAGTGGGCGATATGGTTGCTATAAAGTGTACCCAGTTTGGAGCAGGGCTGAAGCTAAGGAAGAATTATCTAGGGCCGTATAAAATTGGTAGATACTCAGTGGAGAAGATTGAGGATGGTGAGGGCCCAAATAGGACCAATACCGTAGCGAAGATGTACCGAAGATGTAGAATCCATCATTCGGGACGAATGACCAATCCATCATAACGGGTCTCGTTAAATTAAAAGTGTTCAATAAGATGGTTTCTTTTTCGTTTGTTAATAATAAAATAAATATGACAAGAAGAGTATTTTATTTTGGTCCAGTGGACTGAGCCCTTCTACAGCTATGTGCTTTGGACTATCTTCGTTCTTTTGAGCCGTCAAGGCCTTATGACATCGTGAAAACTCTGCCTCGACTTGTGCCCAAAGCGACTTAAGCTGGTCTAAGTGTATTTTAATGGAGACGAGTGGCACATCGTCCGCTAAAGCCTGTGCCTCGCGAGCCTCGAACGCCGTTAATGCCTCTCACACGGCAACAAAGTCGGAAGGAGACATCATAGAGTGTTCTCTGAGCTATTACGAATCGAATGGAAACAAATAACTGCTTGGAATTAGAGCTCTCAAGCGAGGAGATCGAAACGAAGCTGTAAGTAGACTGTATAATTTAGGGATAGATGAGTGAGAAGGAAAAATGTCTCCTCTTTTTAATGAACACAATGGATAAGCATAGATAGCATAAATGAAATTAGATGGATTTATAATTTTCCTCGCAGTATAATCACTTGGATATTAAAATTTATACAATGTGGAAATTTGTTGAAATTTATAAGAGTATAAAAAATATGGAGAAATTGAGATCAGTAGGATTACTTTTCCATGAAGGGCAAAAAACTCGGAATTAATTTTCATTAAACGGACTAGATCAATTTCATGATTCTGTGAGGAAAAAATCAAAAAGGCACCACGACAAAATACTAATTCCATATAAATAAAATTGTACTTATTTTTCTTTAGAAAATATTTTGCGAATTAAATTCATCAGTCGATTGAAATATTTTGTGCACAATACGAAAATCACGGCTTGGCTCAAGTGTCAGCACTGATGGGACTTGAGTATCAGCACTGATCGGGGAGTCAGCTGTTCTGCCGTTGTTTATGTTTTATGAATTTAATTAATTTTAAATTGTTTAACGAAGATCACGATTTCCTGCTTTAATTATGTAGGTTTCAAATTATTATTTTGCGAAAGGCAATCGGAGTGGCTGCAATTTATTTTGTGTGGGTAAAATCAAATTGTATGTAGACATATGTACATAGTATGTCGTATGAGTGTGCTTACCGCGGCGAAAATTATTACATATGTATGTATGTATTTACATACATATGTATGTATGTATTTACATACATATGTATGTATGCATATACAAAGTATTTGGCATAAATAATTTATGCCGCTGGACTAATGATCAGCCTGTAGAGTGTGCTTTACACTTTAAGGAAAGGTAAGTGGTACTTTATAAACACTTTTACTTACAGGTTAGAAAACAGCTGTTTTTACATGTACGTATATATATGTATATATATAGCGGGAAATCTCACACTTTTATAAGTTTGTAATGGGGTATAATGTGATTGAGATTTTTATTAAGAAATGTTGTACTTATCAGGAATTCCGCCGATGCAAGCTGGAAGAGCGGAAGGATATCCGGCTCGAAGGACCGATGTTCGTAGCGGGGCGGAAGGATCCAAATAGGTCACAAGTGGTTGGCGGGTGCCAATTTCTTCAGGGGTCTGGTGAGTGAGGAATCAAATTAAAAAGCGCGCAAAACTTCGTTTATAATTAATTTTGGTTTATTTAGTTTCTTTACAAAATGTCCCGACACACACGAAAATGTTTCGGGTTGGAAAAATACAACATCGGAAAAAAAACACAGTGAGAGAAAGGGTGTTCGGGTTACATGCTCGTACTGGATTGAATATGGCGATTCACTGGAGAACCCTTCGTCACCTTCCTCAATATGACCGAATTCGGTTTTTGGAAAAAACCCTACCCCTCACTCTCTGCTGTTCACCCGGTGGCGTGAACATACCGCCCCCTTGCAACAAGTTGCAATTGCCTCGCTGGACATGTCTAAGGATGGGGGACGGCAGCGTTATGGATCGCCAAGACCCGGGTGGAGATGGAGGGGGAACTTTGGATGTAGATGGAGTAGGCGGCGCGATGACTGATGACCTCGTTGTCCTCGAAACTGTCGGCACTGACGGAGCGCGTGTGTGTGTGGAAAAATACAATATGGGAGAAAAAGCACAGTGAAAGAACGGGTGTTCGGGTTAGATGCTCGTACTGGATTGAATATGGCGATTTACTGGAGAACCCTTCGTCACCTTCTTCAATATGACCGAATTCGGTTTTTGGAAAAAACCCTACCCCTCACTTTCTGCTGTTCACCCGGTGGCGTGAACAGGTAACATTATTCCTTTAGTAAGCCCGCAGAAATTTGTTGCAAAAAAAAATGTCACGCCCCTCTGAATTTGTTATTATAAATTTGAAATCTTTGTTTTACTGGTGTATGGTATACCTAAGTCGGCGAGACGACTTACTTACTTTATTTTTTTTATGTTTACGTAGTTTGCTCAAGGATTCAAAGAATGCGTATTGGACGAGTATTATAATCCCTGAAACCGATCAAAAAAAGCCTTCAAAATATTAAAAATTACTTTACCTCAGATCTGGTAGAAGACGCATTACAAAGATTAAAGGGATGTAAGAGGATTTGCAAATCGAGTATCAATTGTTCATCAAGAGACGACGGTATTAATCTTTACCATAGTTAACTATGGTTCACACCACTCACAAATTAACTTTCTTCTGATTTTTATAAATACATATAAGCACCAACGGGAAATTAGGTAAGTTTTATCAAGGAACAAGAAAACAAACAAATATATTTAATACTCTTAAGCGCAAACTTCGTTTATAATTAATTTTGGTTTATTTAGTTTCTTTACAAAATGTCCCGACACACACGAAAATGTTTCGGGTTGGAAAAAATACAACATCGGAAAAAAAAGCACAGTGAGAGAAAGGGTGTTCGGGTTAGATGCTCGTACTGGATTGAATATGGCGATTCACTGGAGAACCCTTCGTCACCTTCCTCAATATGACCGAATTCGGTTTTTGGAAAAAACCCTACCCCTCACTCTCTGCTGTTCACCCGGTGGCGTGAACATACCGCCCCCTTGCAACAAGTTGCAATTGCCTCGCTGGACATGTCTAAGGATGGGGGACGGCAGCGTTATGGATCGCCAAGACCCGGGTGGAGATGGAGGGGGAACTTTGGATGTAGATGGAGTAGGCGGCGCGATGACTGATGACCTCGTTGTCCTCGAAACTGTCGGCACTGACGGAGCGCGTGTGTGTGTGGAAAAATACAATATGGGAAGAAAAGCACAGTGAAAGAACGGGTGTTCGGGTTAGATGCTCGTACTGGATTGAATATGTCGATTTATTGGAGAACCCTTCGTCACCTTCTTCAATATGACCGAATTCGGTTTTTGGAAAAAACCCTACCCCTCACTTTCTGCTGTTCACCCGGTGGCGTGAACAGGTAACATTATTCCTTTAGTAAGCCCGCAGAAATTTGTTGCAAAAAAAATGTCACGCCCCTCTGAATTTGTTATTATAAATTTGAAATCTTTGTTTTACTGGTGTATGGTATACCTAAGTCGGCGAGACGACTTACTTACTTTATTTTTTTTATGTTTACGTAGTTTGCTCAAGGATTCAAAGAATGCGTATTATAATCCCTGAAACCGATCAAAAAAAAGCCTTCAAAATATTAAAAATTACTTTACTTTACCTCAGATCTGGTAGAAGACGCATTACAAAGATTAAAGGGATGTAAGAGGATTTGCAAATCGAGTATCAATTGTTCAAATACATATAAGCACCAACGGGAAATTTGGTAAGTTTTATCAAGGAACAAGAAAACAAACAAATATATTTAATACTCTTAAGCTTTTTTTTTTTTTGCTATTATCTAACGAGCTTAATCCCAACAAAGTCTATGAAATCAAACATATTTAATATTCTTAAGTTTTTTGCATTAAATTAAAAGTTCATATATTATTATTTATTTGCAGTACATTATAATTCAGTTGCAATATATTCTTTCTCGCAAATTAATGATGTCTTTGTATCGGCGTCGGAAAAGGGGGCACAATCCGTAAAACCCACGAGATCATTTGAGTTGACTTTCTTATCCATGGTTATAACAAACTTTCCGTTTGGACCATCTTCAGTATCTATTGCATAGCTTAACGCATATTTTTTGACTTCCTTCAATTGGTCAGCATATCTATTTATTGTACATTGGCGAGCATTTAATTCTACTATATCCAAAGAACGTTCAGCAGTTAATGTTTTTAGTTTCTTTTCAATTTGGCGATTGATACAGAAGAAATAAATTTTTTTTTTACAATTTCATTATGCTTAATCACGTGTCAAATATGTAGGTAATGGATAAAAATCGGGTTTGCCTAAACTCTCTATAAAAAAGCCCGAAAATCTTGTTGTTTTATTTTCAAACGAAAAAAAAAAATTTTAATAAATAAAATCTTTTTATATTAATTTTGGTCAAAAGTGTGCAACGCAATCAAGGAAGCATCTCCGACCACATAAATTATATATATTCTAGCTAGCACGACGACACGAGTTCAAATAGCCATGTCCGTCCGTCCGTCTGTCCGTTCGCCTGATCAAGATCGGGTGACTATATCATATAGCTCCCATAGGAACGATCGGTGGAAAACATTGACTTTTGTCAATAACTTCGTTACTTTTAACGCGATATTTTAAACCAAGGGTGGCCACTTAAATTTTAGTTGGGAGCCAGAGCATCAGCGGCAGAGGCTGGACAGAGAAAAAGGCCACTTTTGCGAGACGACGCACACAAAAATTTTTGTGTGTGTCTAGTTTTATGACGGGTCATAAAACGATCGTAGTCGGCACAGTCGTTTATAGCTAAAATGAAATCACTAATATTAAATTTCACGACAATAGCTAAAAAATCAACGCAGTTATTCAGAAAAGTCACTGTATCGCAGCTATATGATATAGTCACCCGATCCGGCTAAATTCGAGACATATAACCCCTTGCAGTATATACAAGCCTACGAGCAAAATTTCAGATCTGTAGCTCTTACGTTGATCCAGACGGACGGAAGGACGGACGGACGGAGAAACGGACGGACATGGCTATTTGAACTCGTCTTGCTGATCAAGAATATACATACTTTATATCAAGGGTGGCCACGGAAATTTTAATTGGCAGCCAGTGCATCAGCGGCAGAAGCTGGACAGAGAAAAAGGTCAATTTTGCGAGTCGACACACACAAAAATTTGTGTGTCCCGAGTTTTATGACGGGTCATAAAATGATCTTTTTTTGTCGATTGTAGTCGAATAGGTTGAAGCAGAAGGGAATATGTCAGAAATGTTTGATGATAGCAAAGAAGAGTCGCGCGGGAATGCGACCTCCAGTTTAGTCATATTTATGGATAGAATCCGAGAGCTCCAGGAATATTTGGATAGGGTAAACAAAGAGTTACGCACTATAGATAATTCAACAGGCAATGAGACATGCATAATATATATTAATAAGATCAATTATTTATGGAAGAAAGTACAGGCGTGCCAGGTTGAGTTGAAAGATGCAAAATTTAAAAAATTTAAAATCAATGTCCGGAATTCAGTATCAGTGTTAGAAATAAAAATAAACAATAAGGAAAGTAAAGATGAGAATGTAACCGTGAGAGGCGAACTACCGGTGTTGCCGAAAATACAGGTACCCACATTTTCTGTGGAACCTAGAGAATGGGACCTGTGTTGGAGGAGACGTCATCGTTAACTTAGATTTGTATATCTTAAAATTTCTTATATTATTTGTTTAAGATTATTGGAATTTCTACCACTGTATTTACATTAACATGTTCTAAAAGCTTCTGTTACATGGCTCATGAAGAGCTTCTAACTCATGATACCGAAATATAAAAATGACTTCTTTATGGAATTCGAAGAGGAGAAGACTTATTTTTCCTTACTCCACTCCACATGCTATTGAGCATTGGAGTTTTGTACCATCTGCAACTTGGCAGATCAAACATTGGCGACCGTGACAGGATATTGCACTTCGCAAGTCCCAACATAAAACCTTAAAAACTATTTAAAGTCGTTTATTCGTTAATTATATTGCATTCGTCGTTACATCATCTTGGACAGTCATCATTGGACTTTTCAGCTTACATCATCATCTTGGAAATTCATCATTGGACTTCTCGATTATTATATAATCATCTTGGATAGTCGTCATCGGACTTCTTCATCATTGACCTTTGCGAGATATATCATCGTGGGACATTTACATTGGAGCCCTATCATAACCTAAGTCAACTTGAGTGTGCAAATTTACATTATCATTTTCCACTCAAATTGTGACTCAATTGCCACTCATTAGCGATCGTAAAGCTTTCGCATGCTTTACACTCACATGTAAAACACTCGTAAGCTTTAACACGTGCTAAGTATAAAGCACAGCGGAGTAAGTACTCAAACTATCATATAGAGAAACGATCTACATATCAAAGCTCACTTATTAGGCTCTTGAGTGGAACTTAATGCATTGAGTGTTTTTCTTTAAAAAACTAGAACTCGTTTAGCTTACGTTTAATTCATTTCTAACTTGCTACATTTCTTTCGTTAAGGGCCCAAAATGTCTCCACCAGTTGAAACGCAGCTTCTACCTCTTAGACAACAACGGAATCAACTACAATCTAATATTCAAAGTTTAAGAGCTAGAATCGATCTTGAAAATGACCCTATTATATTAGAGTGTCAGTCTCAAATTGTTGAGTCGTATTTTAAACAGGCATTACAAGTTCTAACCAATATTGAGAAGCTAGATCCTGCAGACGCGAGTCGGGCAGAGATAGAAAATCTTTTTATAGAAACAAAGGCGATCATATTACGGCGCATCGGCGCAAGTAAGAAGGAAAAGCCAGAAGAACTTAGTTTCTTTAACTCATCGACTTATCATGGTGGACATCATAATCGGCTTCCATCCCTCAAATTACCTAAATTCGACGGCAAATATGGGGAATTCAAAAAATTTATTACTTCATTTACAAATATGGTACATGAAGATAACTCATTGTCCAATGTAGACAAATTTAACTATCTAATAAGTTGTCTATCTGGCCAAGCTCTAAGCGTAGTCTCGCCATTTCAAGTCTCAGACGAAAATTATCCCAAGGCCCTAGAGCGCCTCAACGAGCGATATGACAAAAAAGTTCTTATTTTCGTAGAACATATTTCAAGTTTATTTAACATTGCTAGCATGAAAAAGGCAGACGCTGTTACCCTACGTACAATTTTGGATACGGTTTCAGCTCTCCGCGGATCATTGTTGTCTCTTGGTTCTGAAGCTGATGTATTAAACGCAGTACTTATTCATATTGTTATGTCAAAAATTGATCTTGAATCCAAACAAGCATACGATCGGGTTCAAGAATACGATAAATTGCCAGACTGGGCCGACTGTTATCAAATTCTCAGTCGACACTGTCAGTATTTGGAAGGGTATCTGCGAAACCGACAAGAGGAAAGACCCGTCAGAGACAAAATTCATAGTACTTCAAAAGTATTTGTTGCAGCCCAAAGTAGATGCATTCAATGTCAGTCGACTGAGCACAGGTTTGCATTCTGTCCAGTTTTTATTTCGCTACCGTTTATTGAGCGATTTAAGATTGTTAAAACAGCGTCACTTTGTTTGAATTGCCTCAATAAGGGTCATCCAGCCTCAAAATGTCCTTCATTGAATAGATGTCGACATTGTGGAGGTTTACATCACACAAACATGCATAAGGATTCAAATGTCCAGGGAAATTATCAACCAGATGAACCTTCTATTCATCATCAATCGCAACAAATCAGTCATAATACACATAACGAAAGTAAAACATTTGCAACATCAATGTTGACTCGCCACGCTCGGCGGGGATTACTTCCAACAGCCATTGTTCTTATTCAAGACAAACTTGGTGGGTTTCAGCTCGCAAGAGCATTACTTGATTCGTGCTCTGAGCTTACCTTTATAACTGAAGAATTAGCCAAAAGGCTTCAGCTTCCGTTTCGTTACGATCATTATGAGATTGCTGGAATCGGTGAAATACGTACACATATGAAACATTCCGTATCTACCAAAATTCGTTCAAGAATATCTCCTGATGAATGGAATATGGAGTTTATCGTGACTAAATCTATATCTCTACCTCAACCTGAGAAAAGACTAGATGTGTCAAATTGGGCCATTCCCAAAGAAGTTGAGTTAGCCGACCCATTCTTTTTATAAGCCCGGAAAGGTAGATTTATTGCTTAGCGTAAAGGAGTTTTTTGATCTACTTAAAACGGGTAAAATTAGTTTAGGAATTGGTCTTCCTCATCTAGTGGAAACTGCATTAGGCTGGATCGTCGGTGGCAAGATTGCTGAGCCTCAACCAACTCAACGCTACACTTGTAATTTAACGCAACAGCAAGACCTTAACATATTATTACAAAGGTTTTGGAAAATGGATGAACTACTTGGAATTCAAAATAAAGATATTTCGTTAACCTCAGAAGAACAAGCATGTGAAGCTCACTTTCAGGTGCACACACAATTCTTGGAATCAGGGCGCATACAGGTTCGGTTGCCGTTCAAGGAATCGCCTGAGAAACTTGGAGACTCGTTGTCCTGTGCAAAAAGACGTTTTCTTCAACTCGAAAGACGGCTTGCATCTCAACACCAACTAAAGGAAATGTACAGCGAATTTTTAGATGAATATCTTAAGTTGAATCACATGGAGGTAGCTTCGTTAGACAATTTGCAATCGGGAAATCATTACATTATTCCTCACCATTGTGTCCTTAGACCGCAGAGCTCATCAACTAAACTTCGAGTAGTATTTGACGCTTCGTCTAAATCATCATCAAATATATCATTAAATGATATTCTCATGGTTGGTCCTACTATTCAACAAGATCTGATCCTAACATTACTCTCGTTTCGTTTGTATCGCCATGCCATTACAGCTGACATAACAAAAATGTACAGACAATTTCTCGTCGCACCAGAGGATAGACGTTTCCAACAAATCTTGTGGAGAAAGTCACCGCAAGAACCTATTCAATTATATCAATTGAATACTGTTACTTATGGGATGTCGTGCGCTCCATTTCTCGCAATCAGGTCCTTAAAGTTTTTATCAGAGACGTATAAGGAGTTGTTTCCAATTGGATCTGCGGTATTAGCTGAGGATATGTACGTCGACGATCTACTTTATGGAGCTGACTCAATCGAAGAACTCAAAGCTAAGACGAATGAAGTTACCAAATTGCTCTCCAAGGCAGGCTTAGAATTGACAAAGTGGAATTTTAGTGGGGCACCAACAGATTATGAATATAATCTCAATATTGACAATAGTGATGTCACCAAGGCTCTTGGCATGTCGTGGCTGCCAACTGAAGATCTTATATTATTTCGATTTGATCTTCCATTAACTGCAATACCAACAAAGCGAAAAATAGTATCGATCATGGCCAGGCTCTATGATCTGATAGGATTATTAGCTCCAGTCGTAGTACGCTACAAAATTTTGATCCAAGACTTGTGGATCGAGCGTTTGGACTGGGACGACCCGTTGCCAGAGATCCTAAGGACTAGATGGCAACAACTTGAAGCTGATTTATCTAATCTTGACATGGTTCGCGTAAATCGATTTGTCAACACATCACCAAAAAATAAGTGTGAAATTCATGGATTTTCGGATGCTTCAAATCGAGCGTATGGATGTTGCATATACGCAAGGGTATTGGACAACGGAAAATATGTAACTTCATTGATCATTTCGAGATCGAGAGTGGCGCCCACTCAATCTCAAAGCATACCTCGTTTAGAGCTTTGTGCTTCCGTTTTACTTTGCCAAACATGGACTAAAATCAAACACAAATTAAATTGTCTTGTCGGCAAAACATATTTTTGGACAGATTCAACTGTCGTTCTTCATTGGATTAAAATGCACCCATCAACTCTAAAATGCTTTATTGCCAATCGCGTATCAACCATACAAACTCAATCGCAGGATATTATTTGGAGTCACGTGCCTGGAAAGGATAATCCAGCCGACATTGTTTCACGTGGCTGTGCAGCGCGCGATTTGATGCAGACAATTTGGTTTCATGGACCAAAGTTCTTAACATTTGATGCATTACATTGGCCGAAATCTGAAACAAAGACAGATTTCGAGCCCAAAGAATTAGAATTGCGAAACACCCTTGTATTGAAATGTAGCACTAGTTATAAAGAAAAGAGCATAGTTGAGCAGATCATTAGTAGACTATCATCGTTTCGTATGATTGTGAGAGTCTTAGCATACGTTTTACGAGTCTTCAACCGAGTTCCTATCAACCGCAATAATACGATTAATGCTACAAAAAGCATTTCAGTAGAAGAATTTAAATTGGCTTTTAATTATATAATCTCTTCCATTCAGAGTGATGTGTTTGCGAAAGAATTAAAGGACTTACAAGCAGGACGAAGTCTGAAGCCGGAGCTTCAAAAATTAAATCCATTCATCTCAAATGAACAGATAGGTTCTCAAACTATTCGACTTATCCGTGTTGGAGGCCGTCTAGCAATGGCTGACATACCATTGGACGCAAGAATGCCATTATTGCTTCCAAAGACTCATCATTTCACTTATAAATATATTAAAGATCTACACTTGCGAAACCTTCACGCGGGAGCTAAGGTTCTGATAGCGATTCTGCGCCTAACAGTATGGATTGTAAATGCTCGCGAATTGGTCCGAAAGGTTGTTCGAAGTTGCACACATTGCTATCATTACAAACCAGTATTAATGCGACAAATCATGGGTAACCTCCCAGCTGACCGTCTCCTGGCCGAACGCCCGTTTCTGATATGCGGAGTGGATCTATGTGGACCATTCCTTACTTCGTACCGCATTCGAAGCAAAGTTCCTTACAAAACATATTTGGCCATATTTGTTTGCTTTTCTTCAAAAGCTATTCATACAGAACTAATCTCAGACCTCTCTGCTAATAATTTTATTCTCTGTTTGAAGCGATTCATCGGACGACGTGGTATACCCAAAAGGATTTATTGTGACAATGCCACCAACTTTGTCGGAGCATGTTCGCAACTTGAAGGCTTCAAACGGCAATTCTGTTCAGAACTCAATGAAAAAAATCTGGAGGAATTTAGCCGAAATGCAGGCTTTGAATTCATCTTCATTCCACCGCGTGCTCCCCATTTTGGAGGCTTATGGGAAGCCGCAGTAAAGTCAATGAAGACTCTGCTCATCAAAAATTTGACCTCTTCTCATTTAACGTACGAAGAGCTTCAATCGATTGCAATTGAAGTGGAGGCGATATTGAATTCCCGTCCAATATCCATTCACAGCGATGATCCCAATGACGGAGAGGCCCTGACGCCCGGTCACTTATTGATCGGATGTTCACTGCAAGCGATCCCTGAACCGGTAGTAAATGACTCAAAACTTTCTTATCTATCCCGTTGGCAAAGGGTGACCTATCTCAAGCAACGCTTTTGGGAACTCTGGAAGCGCGACTATGTCCATCAATTACAAGAACGCTCTAAGTGGTTGCATCCCGAAAACAACATCGCAAGGGATCAATTAGTTCTCATCCATGAAGACAATCTTCCACCGCAATGCTGGATCACTGGTCGTGTGGTCGAAGCCATACTTGGAGCAGATGGAAGGGTCAGAGTAGCCGATGTTCGCACCAAGAAAGGAATAATTCGTCGCCCAATCTGCAAACTTGCTCCATTGCCTTTGAGAGATGACGTTTATGTAAATTGAAGGAGTCACACTTCATCCTTCAATGGGGGAGTATGTTGGAGGAGACGTCATCGTTAACTTAGATTTGTATATCTTAAAATTTCTTATATTATTTGTTTAAGATTATTGGAATTTCTACCACTGTATTTACATTAACATGTTCTAAAAGCTTCTGTTACATGGCTCATGAAGAGCTTCTAACTCATGATACCGAAATATAAAAATGACTTCTTTATGGAATTCGAAGAGGAGAAGACTTATTTTTCCTTACTCCACTCCACATGCTATTGAGCATTGGAGTTTTGTACCATCTGCAACTTGGCAGATCAAACAACCTGTTTACAGAACTATTTGCGGAACTGATTGAAAAAAGAGATGATTTAAGTCTGACTATTAAGTTCCATCATTTAAAATCCGCGTTAGAGGGCTAAGCTAGGAGCATGGTATCTCATCTATTGTCAGGTTCAGATGACAATTATAGTGCCGATGAAGTTGATGTCATATTCGAACAACTCCTACTAAGGAAATTTGACAGAGAGGCTCTACAATTGTATGAGAGTCAGATTAGAAAAAGAAGACAAATTCAAATGCTATCTGATGTCATGGAATACTTGGAACAAAGATATTGCTCGCTAAGTGCCATGAGCAAAGAAGAGAAAAAGCCGTTACAAAAAACGTCGGCTGCGGTGCTTAAAGATAGTTGTCCGATCTGCAAAGGTCCGTGGCATAACGGACTTCTGTGCCATAAAATTAAAGCGCTAACACCTAAAGAAAGGGTGGAAATGTGCAATGTGCAATGCAATGTTGCTTGATGCGACCCAACTCACCACTACATGCACAGTCAGAAGGCATCATCCATCCAACATTGTGTGTCTGAGAGTGAGAAGAAGCTAAGACATAAAGAAGCCGACACGTAAGAAGACAACTGCGTAAAGAAGCCGACACGTAAGGAGACAACTGCGTAAAGAAGCCGACACATAAGAAGACAACTGCGTAAAGAAGACGACACGTAAGAAGACAACTGCGTAAAAAAGATCACGAGAAACGGACAACAAAGACGTAAAATAACCAGGGCTACATCGCAAGTACATTTATTTTTAATACTAACAATAGTTAAAGAACATACAAATAAGAAATGACGAATTTAAATTTTTGAAATTAAAGAAAAGACGAGTTTAAAATTTTGAAAAATAAGAAAAAGATTTAAAATTTTGGAAAAAAAGAAAAGTTGATTTAAAAATTTTTTGAAAAAGAGAATTTTTTGATTAAGAGAAAATTACAAATTTTGAAAATTAAGAAAGACGAATTGACATTTTTTGGAAAATAAGAAAAGAAGATGTAAAATTTTGGAGAGTAAGAAAATAAGGTGATGTAGAAGTTTCTAAATAAGAGAAAATATGAATAACAAATTTTGACCTAAAATTTCTTGGAAATAAGTAAGAAAGAAAATTCAAGAAAAGGAATCAAAATATTTGTAATAATATAAACTAACATCTTATTTAAACACTAATTTAATGCGACAAATGCGAATAATCAACAGATGACTCTAAGGTTTAACCGTCCTTTTAAGGATGTTCCAATAGGTAATGGAGTATTAACTGCTCTTTTTGATTCAGGCAGTGATATTTATACTATTAGCGAGAGTGCCTATAAGGAAATATACCCTGTTAACTTAAAGAGTGATCGCATGGAGCTCATTGGCATAGGAGGGAAAAAGATTTGTACCTTTGGATTTTTTAACGTCAATACAGAGTTAGATGGCAACGTCGTAGATTTAAAATTTTGGAAAAAAAGAAAAGTTGATTTAAAAATTTTTTGAAAAGAAAAAAACAATAAATTTTGAAAATTAAAAAAGACGAATTGTCATTTTTTGGAAAATAAGAAAAGAAGATGTAGTCGAACAGGTCGTTTATGACCCGTCATAAAACTCAGGACACAAATTTGCGTGCGTTGACTCGCAAAAGTGACCTTTTTGTCTTCTTTCCCCGCAAATATCAATTGTGGGAGTCCCTCTTGTCTACAAATGGACGCGGACCGGTCGCTGGACCCAAAAAGGTCGTTTATGGCCCGTCATAAAACTCGGGACACACAAATTTTTGTGTGCGTCGTCTCGCAAAAGTGGTCTTTTTTTCTGCCTAGCGTCTGCCGGTAAAGAGTTACTAAGTGGCCATCCTTGCTTTTTACACTTCTGACGAAAGTTAATATACCCTTTTTGCAAGGGTATAACAATTCATACAAAAGCGAAAAAGAAGGGTAGAGAAAAGGTCAGAGGGTTAGAGAGAGAGACAGACGGGTAAAGACTTACACAGAATCCATGTATATTTATTTAATTGTATGTATGGAAGATGAAATTTATGGTTTGCTTTATTTTAAATGCTGTCAACGGTTATTGAGACACATATTCGACGCGCCGCAACTGGATGGGCCACGCCTCCCTTTTGATTTTTTTATCATATAAGTCTCCTTACTGAGTATATAAAAATAATACTCGCGAGCAGAGTATTGATTATCTTCGTTTATCACACACACGCTCGGAAAACAATGGTTTTTTTGCCTTTCTTTTTCGTCTCACTTAGACCGAGAGTATTTGCATGAGTGAAATGAAGCAAATCGTCTTCAAGCGAGTGATGCTTATTAACTTGCTTATTATTACCAAAAAAAAAAAAAAACATGGAAAGTTCAAGAAAATCGATTCCCAGGGTAGTGTATAGATGTGTTTATTGTATAAGCCGATGGCCGTAGTAACTAGTACTTGTAAAAATTGTTACGTTGATAGTTTTCAACTATATCCTAAACTAAATAAAGAATAAAATATTTTTCTATTGTCTTTATATTTTCGGATTTTATTCTTTATTTAAAATTAATTGCACATGTGGTCTTATTGCCTATATTCGAGAGAGTGTGCCCGTACCCCGCCTCAGTACATTATACCCTTTTAGCATTTTCCATTTAGCATTTTTTGGCATTTTCCTTATCGTTTGACTTCTTAGCGCTTTTTACTTTGCCGATTGCAATTAATCAGCTGGTAACCAGTGTTGTGAACCGTCGATCGATAACAGAGCCGATAAACCATCTGACGGCTTAACATAAGCTAACAACGTTAGGCTCCATAGTGTTGCGTGCTTTTGGGCGATCGCTTAGGCGCGATTTTCAAAATCCCCTATAGGCAGAGTAAGTTACCGACTAGCAATCTTTTCAGGTTACAAGAAGAGGACCAACAAACCCAAAGGCCCCTGAGACACGAAGAGGACTGTGGTCTGCGCTTGTGCCAGCTGACACAGCGCATAAAACCTGGCATCAGGTATAAAATGCAAAAAACATATGGGAAAATGGTAGAAAAACGTCGACTACTCCAGGTGGCAGCCACAGTTGTGGAAATCCACCCATGGTAAAAAAATATAAAATACAAAAACAAAAGCATGGTAGCATTGTGGAAGATCATTCACGAGACTTAGAGTACGAAATATGTAGAAATATAAATGAAATGACAATTGGATCCTCAACACATATCTTGGCCTTGATCAACGTTTTCATTTCCTCCATGATGAAATGTCAAGAAACTCCACTGCTTGTGTGGACCAAAATTTCAAGACGCTTGTTTTTCTCAGAGAAGTGTTCTCTCACGAACTCGTCGATTATATCGATAACAGATATCGATAGGCGTGTGGCGCCACCGTGTGAATCCGCGCTTTTTCCAATAAGCACGCGATTGCCTATTCGATAGTAGGCCAGAACTATCGACTACTTTGAGGTTAATATTTAATTGCCACCGAATTGCAACAAATTATTAACCAATGAGTAACAAACAAGCAATGCCCAACAATCCGGCTCGAAGGACCAAATTATGATGATGAATAAACCACTGTGTTTAGTATCTCATAAGAACTTAACTTTATTTTTACTATAACTGTACTGAACTGTGTCTGCCACTGCTAGAACACGTCTTGATCGTTCGTTTGCTTGCTTTTTACTAAATTTTCAATTCTCACGCATCTGCGTAGGTCATATAGGTTGTACAAGAGAGACAGAGAATATCAGACTGGCGCCAGCAAATTCAAGAAAAACTTATAAAATACAAAAACAAAAGCATTTAGCATTGTGCAAGATCATTCATGAGACTTAAAGTACGAAACATGTAGAAATATAAATTGCCCTCGTTGTTGGCAATCCGTTTACTATTCGAGACCCATTTTCTTAGCTCCAATTGTGCCCGTGACATAAGGAGTACCAGCTCTTCCTTTATGTCGAGCAATTCATGTTCGTTCATGGCTCCTGTCAATAAGTCATCGACGTAGAAGTCATCCAAAAGTATCCTTAGCAGCCCTGGGAAACTCGTGTTCGTGATCAGCTGCCAGTTGTTCCAGCACTCTAACTGCCAGAAACGGTGCACATGCCATAGGTGACTGTGGTCAATTTGTAATGCTTCAATGGTGCCACAGGGTCTTCTCTCCAAAGGATTCGTTGAAAATCTTGATGTTTCGGCGCTACTGAAATCTGTCTAAACATCTTAACGATGTCCGCAGAAAATACGAATCTGTGCATTCGAAAACGCAGACAAACGTTGAACAGGTTGCGTTGTATACATGGGCCAATATGAAGTGCACCGTTAAGAGATTGTCCATCCCGATCTTGAAATGAACCGTCGAACACCACCCGCAGCTTGGCACCTATGACTGGATGGTGTGGCAAATAGAATGACATCTTAGAGAGGTTTGTAGCTTCGTCTGCAGCCACTTCCTGCATGTGACCCAGCTGGATATACTCTCTCATGAACTGAGTATATTTTAACTTCAGGCTGGCATCCTTCATTAGACGACGCTCGACTGCGAGAAAGCGCGATCTCGCTCCTTGAAATGTATCAGCAAATTGTGGGTTTTGTTCCTTGAACGGCAAATCGACAATGCATCTTCTATTCGAGTTGCGGGTGTGTGTGCACCGGAAGTGGGTCTCGACCCTTTCATCCTCTTCGTTTACAGTTGTGCGTGATGAAACTTCCTCTAGTTCCCAGAATCGTTGCAGTAGTCCATCTATATTGACCGTAGTCAGCAATGACGTAGATGGTGTTGCAGCGGTGATTGAAGCGTTAGTTATGAAGTCCGGGTCAGCCATTTGGTATCCATTAAATACCGACAGTGATGAGGCATCAATATTCTCACGTAGCAATGGTGAGGTGAGCTTTCCTAAAACGTGCGCATTAATATCGAAGGAAGGACTCGACACACGAGATATCATCTGAAGAGAAGTAGAAACCTCTGGTTATTCCCGCTTTGACGTCTGGGATGCTCGATGTAGCAACTCGAAATGGCGAACGTGCAAGCCCAAACGTCTGTAGGCACCGTTTCGAAATGAAAGACAAGTCTGAGGCGCTATCCAGTAAAATACGGCACGTATGCAAGGCTCCTTGGGAACTTCGCACGTGTACCATTGCAGTTGGTAGAGTACTTCTTCTTTGCCCTTTTGGCTTATTGGGTCTGGTAACATTCATCATGGCTACTGCTGATGCCGCGGGTGCTTCTTCAGAAGCCTGGCTTGAGTTGCCTTGGTGCTGCTCTGCGCTCTTATGCTGTGTAGAATAGCTCTCAGGATGCAGCATAGAATGATGGCGGCGCTTGCAATGCTTGCAAGAAGCTTTCGAGTCGCAAGCGGTTACTCCATGTCCAGTCCTCAAACAATTAAAGCACAGATACTTCTCCTTCGCGAAGGTGTAACGTTGCTTGACAGTCAAGCTCTGGAATTTAGGACAAGCCGTGACATGAAACGAGAGAGGTTTTACGTTTGCTCGCTACCTGATCGACAACTTGACTGAGCTCAAGGGGATCGCATCGTGAGTCCAAAAACTTTTTTTTGGCCCGTTTGTCCAGAAGCATCTAAAGCCCGAATAACGGGGCTTTTCGTAGCGATCACTCAAGGATTTTCACGCAACCTCGTAATTAGCATCTACGACAGGCAAATGCTGTATGAGTATCGTTGCTTCTCCTATGACACATGACTTCAGATGATGAAACTTCTGTATATTCGTTAGTGCTTCCTTTCCATGAATGGAACTCTCAAACAGGTCCTTGAAAGCATGCCATTCCTTATAATCTCCACCAAAGGGCTTGATGTGGATTTTGGGTAACTCACAATCTCTTGTTGTCGGCTTTGCAACCGACTGTGAGCCTGATGAAGACGTAGATTGCTGTGGCGAGAGCAATATCTCAACCAATAGTTGCTGTTGTTCCATTTGACGCTGCATCTGCAGTTGTTGATGCTCCATTTGACGTTGCATCTGTTGAAGATCTTCCTGGACAAGCGAACCACCGTTGCCAGCCGGACCGCATTCTTCCAACTTGCCAGACGATGCCAAATCAGCACGTAAAGCCTTAAGGCGAACATTCGCCGTTTCACGTTTATCCTCGTATACCTCGTAATATTAAGTAGGGTCCACGTAACCCTCCAGTTTCTCGTATTTTGCCAATTCATCACCAGACTTGACGAACTCCTCCCACGTATTGGACAAAGTTTCCAATTTAGTGTCAATTGTAAAGACGTCTGCATCCTGTGCTGGATCCTCTGCATATGTATATATGCAACTAATTGTTGACTTTAATCTTTCTCTGTCCTTCATCAAAGTTTTCATTTCCTCCATGATGAAATGTCAAGAAATTTCACTGCTTGTGTGGACCAAAATTTCAAGACGCTTGTTATATCAATAACAGATATCGATAGGCGTGTGGCGCCACCGTGTCAATCCGCGCTTTTTCCAATAAGCACGCGATTGCCTATTCGATAGTAGGCCAGAACTATCGACAAGTAACTTTGAGGTTAATATTTAATTGCCACCGAATTGCAACAAATTATTAACCAATGAGTAACAAACAAACAATGCCCAACGATCCGGTTCGAAGGACCAAATTATGATGATGAATAAACCACTGTGTTTAGTATCTCATAAGAACTTAACTTTATTTTTACTATATATACATATGGGTTGTACAAGAGAGACAGAGACAGAGAATATCAGACTGGCGCCAGGAAATTCCAGAAAAACTTATAAAATACAAAAACAAAAGCATTGTGGCATTGTGCAAGATCATTCATGAGACTTAGAGTACGAAATATGTAGAAATATAAATGAAATGACAATTGGTTCCTCATTACATATCTTAGTAGCTCGCGCACTTATGCATATAAGATCATTCATGAGACTTAGAGTTCGAAATATGTAGAATATTTTAGTAGCTCGCGCACTTATGCATATAAGAACTTGCCAGACGATGCCAAATCAGCCCGTAAAGCCTTAAGGCGAACATTCGCCGTTTCACGTTTATCCTCGTATACCTCGTAATCTTCAGTAGGGTCCACGTAACCCTCCAGTTTCTCGTATTTTGCCAATTCGTCACCAGACTTGACGATCTCCTCCCACGTATCGGACAAAATTTCCAATTTGGTGTCAAATTCCAGAAAAACTTATAAAATACAAAAACAAAAGCATTGTGGCATTGTGCAAGATCATTCATGAGACTTAGAGTACGAAATATGTAGAAATATAAATGAAATGACAATTGGTTCCTCAACACATATCTTGGCCTTGATCAACGTTTTCATTTCCTCCATGATGAAATGTCAAGGAAACTCCACTGCTTGTGTGGACCAAAATTTCAAGACGCTTGTTTTTCTCAGAGATGTGTTCTCTCACGATCTCGTCGATTATATCGATAACAGATATCGATAGGCGTGTGGCGCCACCGTGTGAATCCGCGCTTTTTCCAATAAGCACGCGATTGCCTATTCGATAGTAGGCCAGAACTATCGACTACTTTGAGGTTAATATTTAATTGCCACCGAATTGCAACAAATTATTAACCAATGAGTAACAAACAAACAATGCCCAACAATCCGGCTCGAAGGACCAAATTATGATGATGAATAAACCACTGTGTTTAGTATCTCATAAGAACTTAACTTTATTTTTACTATAACTGTACTGAACTGTGTCTGCCACTGCTGCTAGAACACGTCTTGATCGTTCGTTTGCTTGCTTAATGAAATGACAATTGGTTCCTCAACACATATCTTAGTAGCTCGCGCCAAAATCCTTGAAGCATTGCTTGAGTATGCTGCCAGTAGCTCAATCGATTGGTCGGAATCTGCTAATAGCTGTCTTCAGGAACTGCTGTGTAAGTTCTGCCAATTAAAAAGTGTGCCGGTGACAGGTAGGCAATTTCAGTATCCGATGGTGTGCACAATGGTCGCGAATTAACGACTGATTCTATTTGCGAGAGCAGTGTGTGCATCTGCTCAAAGGTGAGGACGATGGTTCCTATTACTCATCGCAAGTGCAGCTTAACCGAGCGCACTGCCGACTCCCACTTATCACCCCAGTGGGGTGAATATGGGGGAATGAAATTCCATTTAATGCCTTGATCTGCAAGGGCTTCCGAAACGACTTCATTGTGCTCGCGTAAAAGAGAAGCTGTACCATATCATCTAGTGCGCGTTTTGCGCCAACAAAGTTGCGAGCGTTATCGCTACAGATTTGGGAGCATTTCCCTCGACGAGCCATAAAACGATTTAATGCCGCCAAGAATGTGTCTGTGCTGAGATCAGTGGCTAGCTCCAGATGAAGAGCTGAAGTAACCATACATACAAACAGGCATAGGATTCCGTCCCTTGTGAACCTTTAGCAAAATAGGTCCAGCGTAGTCGCATCCAGTATGCTCAAATGGAAAGGCTTGTCGCACTCGAACAGTCGGCAAATTGGCCATAAACTGTTGTGCAGTGTGATGGCGCTGTCTAAAACAGTTTAAACATTCATGTGTGATACGTCGAATAAGATTTCGTGCGCCAATGATCCAATATTTCTGGCGAATTATTACAAACATGGTTGAAACTCCTGGATTAAGATTGACTTGATGCTCATGCTTCAGCAGCAATTCCACAAGGCGATGGTGTTTCGGCAAAACTACTGGGTGCTTGGCGTCTGTAGGCAGATGTGACCTTTCTATCGGCGCTCCAAAGGCTGCTTCCTCAAGAGCAGCTGTATATCGTCATTGAGTCGATTTTGTGCCTGTCGTAGGCAAAACTTCTTTGCCTTGGTCATTTCATCAAACTTTAGAGGTCCAGAATATTTAGGCTGGCTTGATTTGGTAAGTCGTGCAGCCAAGATGGTCCCTTCCACCATAGATCAAAGTTCATTAACTCACTCGCTAGCAGGATTTTTTTTTTGGATTATGGTCTCTAGTATTTCTGCCGTTCGGTTGGCAACAAATGTTTTCAGTTTACAGGGTTGATGCGAAAGCCATGACAAAACGATTGTAGAATATGTCCATGCGTATATTTTAGCATCCTTCTGGCGCAGACCAGATTTTACTGCTTGGTTTAGTGGTGAAACTCTTGTTTTAGCTGCAATGAGTGCCAATCCTATGCTTCAGTCACTTTGGGTGTTCCCGGTTGTAAATGACAGCAGAGGAAGCCTTTAATGAAGCATCTGAAAATTCATGCAGTTCGACGACATTGGGTTGATTGTCTACAAATCGTGGTATCTTCAGGTTCCTTAACGTGAAAATGTATTTTCTAAATGTTTGCCATATGTGTATACATTTGAGAGCATTTTTAATGCCGTTAAGAAATCGAAGAGGAGACTTTGTTTCCAGTCGAAACGACGTCATTGTGCTCGCGTGAAGCGAGAACCTGTACCATTTCATCCAGTGCGCGATTTGCGCCAACAAAGTTTTGAACGTTATCGCTATACATTTGGGAGCATTTGTTAATACCGCCTTGTTATCGAAGAAGAGATGACTTAGTTTCCAGTTGAAACGTAGCTCTTACCTCGAAATATCTCAATTTTCGTGAAACATATTTCAAGCTTGGTTAACATTGCTAGATTGATAAATGCAGGTGCTGTTACCCTCCGTAACTTTTGGATACTGTTTTAGCCCTCCGCGGATCATTGATTTCTCTTGGATCTGAAGCTGATGTATTAAATGCAGTACATATTGTTAAAAAACAAATGTCAGTATTTGGAAGGGTATCTGAGAAACCGACAAGAGGAAAGACGCGTCAGAGACAAAATTCAAAGTACTTCGAAAGTATTTGTTGCAGCACAAAGCAGATGCATGCAATATCAATCAACTGAACATAGGTTAGCATTCTGTCCAGTTTTTATTTCGCTACCTTTTATTGAGCGATTTAAGATTGTTAAGACAGAGTCACTTTGTTTAAAGTGGCTCAATAAGAGTCATCCAGTCTCAGTGTCCTACATTGAACAAATGTCGACTGTGTGGAGGTTTATATCACTGAAACATGTATAAGGCTTCAAACATCCAGGGAAATTATTAACCGGATGGACCTTCTATTTAACATCAATCGCAACAAACCACTTATAATACGCGTGAAATATGTAGAAATATAAATTAAATGACAATTGGTTCCTCAACACCACTTTACAAGCAAATATTATTTCTCAATTAACGGCTATGACGTCACACCTGCGCGCGGAGGTGCAGCAATAGTCATCAAAAGGGGTATCAATTATGTGGAACTGCCTGTGTTTCAGGAGCCCTGGGCCCAGTGCGCCAAATTAAGAGTCTTAAGCCCAACCGGAGACAACGCTATTGCGCCCGTCTACTGCCCTCCAAGACACCACGTTGCTCAATCCCTGTTCCAAAACCTATTTGATAGCTTAGGTACTCGCTTCATTATTGGGATCCCGCATTATCAACCCCAAGGGCAGAGCCTTGTTTAACTGCATAGCGAACAACAGGTTTGACTGCCACTCCACTGGAGAGCCCACGTACTGGCCCATGGACAAGGCCCAGACCTGGACTTCGCTGTCTCAAAGGAGTTGCATAGACACAGGGTTATTGCCATCAACGATATAGATCTCTGGAGGAGGAGGTGGACAGGTTTCCTACCAACCCCAGGTGAACTGCCTTGGTTGCAAAACATACAAATACTGCGATGTAAGCTTACCTACTCCGGCGTGGTGAAACGGTCTATTCTGAGAAGCCCGGTGCTCAGGTATGTCGCCCATGACATGTTTAATGAACTGAGGCCGGTACTCGGTGCATGCCACGCAGCCCTGGATTACATTTCTGATCATCGGCTTCACCTTAATAATGTGGTACTGTTCCGTGTAGTGCCTCATGTCCACAATGAAGATTCTCTTCATGAAGTTTCCGTAGTATCATTATTACCACCAAATCATCATACGGCAGTTGATACTAGTGGTTGTTGTAGTCGAGATGCTACTCGTATAATTAAATGTTTATCACGTATTAGTGGCAATGTTGTCACCGTACTTTTGCGATCCAACGGTTAATCAGGTCGTTTCTTTAAATGACATAATTCATATGCAAATCCTGCAAAACATGCTTTGGAATTTTCGTGTTGTTTTCATGCCAGGTCACAAACCATCTAAATTCGCTTGGTGGCCACATGTTGAAGAAGCATTTTTGCACTTACCACAACCGGTGCGAACAGGCCTAGAGGATTTGACCGACTTCAGAGAGCACAACTCGTCTGGATATTCCCTTTTTTTCAAGAATGACAAAGACTATACAGAGAGAGAGTATAAATAGAGAGCATACAGGGAGAGAATGAATAGAGAGAGAACGTAGAGGGAGAGCACGGGAGTCTTGTTGGAGAAGAAGAACACCATATAGAGATATATAATTTGTATTATTTCTATCAGAATTTAAGCTGTAATAAATGTATCCAAAAAATCGGTATCTTGACAAATCAGAAGTACGATACGAAGACACGCAGCATTCGGAAAAGACGGAATAATTTATTTTTATAAATGATGAAATAAATTAAAGAATCCAACGAGACAAGGGAAAAAGACAACCGGCAAAAGTGCAAAACGGTCACGATTTCCCGAAAGATTAAAAGGGATATCTATAGGTCAACGAAACAGTGGAAGAAAGACAAAACGGCAAAGAAGCAAAACGGTCACAAAACTTGAAAAGTTGTAAAAAGACAAAGGTAGATACATAAAAAAAAACGCGTCGGGAATTCCCAAAATTAACAAAAAAAGCTGTGAAAGAGACAACTATAGATCAATCGGAACGCGGGAAAAGACGCCACGCCATTATTCGCAAGATGGTCACGAATTCCCAAAGTAACGGAAAAAGGTTTGGACGGATTTCATGGTGAGGCAAGACATCGACAACGGCAAGACATAAGGGACGAAGCAAACATCGACGTAGAAATCTCCACGAGAAAGGCAATCACAGAAGAGGCGGCAACGTCCCTACCTAACTATCGAATGTACCGATAACATTTATCGATAAATCAATCGAGGGAAAGGGCCAGATCTAAAAAAGCACGGAAAAAAAGTAAAAGAGATAATTGAGTTGGATATTATTGGAGTTGGATATTATTTTACAGACAAACAATATTCATGTAAATGGTAACAAACAAGCCAAGATTCATCAAGCCAATTTCATCAAATTACGACAATTCTAGGAACGGACCAAATAAACACCGACGAATACGATTTCAACCAGCAAAATAGTACGATGCAAAGACAAATGGATGAACTAAAAACATACGATCGACGTACGAACACAAAATCTGATGATGGAACGACAGGAGCGTGTAAATGAACCCGCAAGGTCGGAGGAAAACCATCAGCACGACGAAGTCGAGCAACAAGCTATGGGACAGCGCATAAGTCCACGGGACTACAACAGCAATACATCGATAAAAGATGTTATAGGAATGCTTCCCAAATTCGACCCAATAAAAGGGGCAGTGAATTCACAACAATTTTTGGACAAAGTAGAACAGTTTCCGATCGTGTATGAATGGAGAGATGCCACCATATTGTTTGCTGTACATCACAAGCTAAGAGGTGTAGCTAAAGACTGGCTGGATTCACAGGCAAATGATGCGCCGCAAGAGAAAGCATAACGAAACATTAATTGAATACTTCTACTCAATGATGGCGATAGGTCGAAAAGCAAATATAGACGATAAATCCATCAACTCATATATTATCAACGGATTAAATCAGCAAGAGTCAACAAAAGCTTTGCTAGCCATGAATTTATGTACATGTGCAGAATTGTTTCGGTCACGGTGTCGAAAGTTGATAGCATAAAGAATAAGAAGTGTCCCCCAATCTTGAAGAAAATATTTATTGAAGGACATGAATATGATGAGGCATTTGTAGACACTGGCAGTGACAATACATTCATGCAAAAGTCTCAGGTACCGAAGGACGCAGTTCTACAGGTTATGACCAAGTCTTTCAGAGGTTTTGGAGGAGGAATTGTTGAGTCAAAGGGATGCCTGTTAACGGAGATGGTTTGGGATAACAAGCGAATAGATGTATGCATCTACGTAGTTGAAGATAAAGAACTTAATCATGCAGTCCTCTTAGGAAGGGATATTTTATGTGCAGAGGGTAAAACAAAGGTCGAAACGAAGTCAACTAATACTCCGATGGAGGTAAAATGCGAGTTTGACATCGGCGCTGAGGTTGACGATCCTCAGCGCAAACAGGTGAGTGATCTATTGAACGCTTATACAGACTGCTTTGCTGAAGATTTTTCAAATATTGACAGATGCAAATCAACAAAGATGGAGATTAAAGTAACAACCACGAATCCAATTGTGGGTCGGCGATATCAAGTACCATTTGCGAAAAGAGATGCATTACGAACAGTAGTAGATGAACTCCTGAAGTACAACATAATCCAACGAAGCACATCACCACATGCAGCATCTTCGATTTTGGTGCCCAAACCCAATGAAGAACATCGCTTATGTGTTGATTTCAGGCCCTCAACGCAGTCACAGTAAAGCAACACTACCCCATGCCAGTCGTAGAAGAGCAGGAAATCATTTCTTCACAACGCTGGATATGACGTCTGGATATTATCAAATTGAAATGAGCAACGAGAGCAAGATATTTACAGCCTTTATGACAACAGACGGATTATTTGAGTTTAATGTCATGGCTTTTGGTTTGATTAATGCGCCAATTGTATTCCAAAAAGTCATCGCAGATATCATACGAAACCTCAAATATCAAAGAAATATAATAAGCTATGTTGATGAAGTTATTATTTCATCAAAAACGATTGACGAAGGAAAAGTTATCCTAAATGAATTTTTAGAAGCGGTTAAATCCGAGGTATTAACTCTACGTCCATCTAAGTGCAAGTTCATGAAAAAAGAAGTCAAATTTCTAGGTCATATTATTACTGGTAAAGGAATTCAACCAGGAAAAGAAAAGACACAATGTATAGCTGAATATCCGCAGCCAACGAATGAAACAGAAATACGGATATTTTTAGGAATTACTGGATTCTTCCGTAAATTTGTTCCAAATTATAGCATAATAGCACAACCATTGAGTATGCTTTTGAAGAAATCTTTATATGAACACCTGATCAAAATGAGGCTTTCAACCGTTTAAAAGAAGCTATTACAACGGAACCAGTCTTAACGCTATATGACCCAACGAAATATCATGAAGTGCATACGGAACCACCACAGGAATTTCGGCAATACTATTTCAACAGGAAGACGAGGATATCAAGCCGGTATTTTACTTCAGTAGACTTTGTACGGATTCTGAAAGTCGGTATTCAAGCCATGCCCCGAATCATTGGAAAGATTCCGGGTATACCTTCTTGGATCTCAATTTTCAGTAATAACGGATTGCAACGCTGTAGCAACATTAAAGAACTCAACCGCTCTTCAGCCGCCTATTGCGCGTTGGTGGCTCAGACTCCAATAATTCGACGTCATATGTAAGCACCGACCGGGCTTAGATTTACCACATGTAGATGGAATGAGCAGACAACCAGTACTTAAGGAACAAAGCAGCATTATGGAAACAGATGGCATTTTTAAAGTCATTCCAATAGATGATGACTGGGTGCATACCATGCAAAAGCAAGATCCAAAGCTAAAGCAAATTTTTGAAATATTTAAAATGAAAGATAAAAGTGCTGATTGGAAGCAAATAAAAAACGATTATGTCATTTCTAAAAGCAGATTACTAAGAAAAACAGATAAAGGCGATAAATTAGTAGTTCCTCAAGAAGTTCGTTGGAGAATTACTAAAAGCAACCACGATGATGTAGGTTATTACAGTGCGCAGAAGACAATGGAACGAATTGGTCGTTATTTTTGGTTCCCGAGGATGAGAAAATTTATTAAGTCATACATAGACTCATGTCCCGAATGCTGTATCAATAAAATAAAAAGGAGGAAAACCAGATGGAGAAATGCACATGCAGGATGTAATACCGATGCCATTCCGGACAATAAATATCGATCATATTGGACCATTTCCGAAAAGCAAGAGCGGAAATATTTACATTTTGGTCGCACCACGCAACACAAAGACCATCCCAGTTATTTAAGCGCTTTCGCACAAGTTTGGTATTTTTGGACAACAATAACGCATCATATCAGATAGAGGTACTTTGTTTACATTAAAGGAAATCAAAGTTTTTGTGCAAAACTATGGCATACAACATATTAAAACAGCAGTGCGCACACCACGCGCCAACGGTCAAGCTGAGAGAATGAATAAAATACTACTAAACGCGCTGAAAACAAGTACGGATAAAAACAAGGATTGGGATCAACATTTGTTCAACATACAGTGGAGTATGAATACAAACGTGAATTCAACGACAAAATTTTCTCCAAACCAATCAGAATTTAAGCTGTAATAAATGTATCCAATAAATCGGTATCTTGACATTTTTTTTGGTGTAGAGTACGACCAACACTGGACGAGGCCGGTTTGATCCCAGTTTGGCTTCAGAGAGTGCCATGGTATACCCGAGCAGTGCCATAGGATCACGGACAAAATACTAGAAGCATTTGAGGAGAAGAAATACTGCAACGCAGTTTTTCTTGACGTCAAACAGGCATTCGACAGAGTTTGGCACATTGGGCTGTTGCACAAATTAAAGATCGTGCTACCAGCACCGCATTACCTTTGGCTACGCTCTTACCTGAAGGACAGAATGTTCTAAGTGAGATGCGGAGATGCAATATCTGGAATCGAAAACGTCAAGGCCGGAGTCCCCCAGAAAATGTTGAATCTAAGGCTCAAAAGCTACATGTGGCTCATAGGCAGAAGGTCGACACTGCGGCTGCGCATGAAGCCCATGAGGACATATGGGATACCAATCTGGTGTACAGCCAGCCGCAAAAACTGTGAGCTCATACAGACCAGAACAAGGCTCTCAGAATAATATCGAATGCGCAAATATACACCACCAACACAGAGATCCACGAGGAACTCAACATGCCCTGGGTTCTGGGCGAGATAGCTAGGCTCAGCAAGGCTCATCTGGAGCGTCTTGACAGGCACACCAACCATCTGGTCATAAATCTTCTAGACAACAGCACTACCACCCGCCGCCTAAGAAGACTCCATCTTTTGGACCTACCAGCCCGGGAGGAGTGATGGATGGATTTCAACAACGTGTTGATCGCCGGTATTTGGTGGCAGTGCGCCTTAATAGCTTTGTTTAAAGTTGATTTATATTCGCCGCCAATTCGAATTGATCCATTCTTCTTTATAACTGGTAGAATTGGAGTAGCCCAATCTGAATACTCCTCAGGTTTACGAATCCCTTGTTTGCTTAGCAGATTCAGATCTTCCTCGCCTAGTCCTTTGAGAGCATATGGAATTCGACGTGGATGTAATCAAACTGGTGGCGCTGTTGCAGCAGTGTTTATGGTGACTGGCGGACCAGTTTAACATCCAAGTTCTATTGGAAATAAGTGTTCGAACTTTTCCAGAATGCTTGCGATTTCTACTGCCCACTGAATGAATGCCCTTGATACTGATGCCTAGTGGGTCAAACCAGTTGCAACCCAGAAGGTCGCTACAACCTCTTTTAATGACGATGACTGGTATATTACACAGGCCATAATGATTTTTGGTGACGTTAACTTGAGAGGTGTTCTTAACTAATTCGGGTACGCTGATTCTCATTGCATACTAGGTTTTTGTCCATTACGTTCAGATTCTGTGAAATCAGGAGATCTGGGGTCGGAAAATGGGCACCCAAATGTATACTATAGAAAGTTTAAAACAAAATTTTCAACATTTTTAGCTCATTTCAGAATATCCGGTGTAAGAAATATAGCTCGTGTTCGCAAATATTACTAATACACAAGTGCCTAAGAGTTCCATAATTCTTTAAAATTAAAAAGCAGACAATTCCTGGGATCTCTATAGCATACTTTTTGGTTTAAATTTAAATCAATATAGAACCATATCCAAAGTGTAAGATATTATGCATGTAACAAAGAAGTACCTCTTTGATATTTTGTAAATTGCTATTAAATAATACTTAATATATGTAAGGTACGAGGGAGAGTTACAGAGTTTAACGGCAGCAAGCGGACAGATGATCACGAACAGCAGAGTTTAACAACAGCAAGCGGACAGATGATCACGAACAGCAGAGTTTAACAGCAGAACAACAGAGAGTACAGTTGGCAGCAGAATATGGCAGAAGAGACAGTTGAAGTTGGAGAGTCGAAAAAGCAGCAGCAGTGAGAGAAAAAGAAGTGAATTGAAGCAGCAGATTATGAATAATTGTAACTTTTTTCCAAACTTCTTTTACATTAATACAATAAATATAGTTGAGTTTACTCAACTCACATATATTAATAGGTTAAAATAAAACAGTTTTTAGCATAATGTTGTTTAAATTATGCAATAAAATACTGCAAATGCGTTCAATTTGAATAACTTCAACACACTTTTCTCGAAAACCTGACGTGGTGGACAAAAACTAAGTACAGGGCCGTGCTCAGCACCTCTGAATTACTATAGGGCACCTATTGAACTTAAAACTCATGACCTCAAAAATGTCGGCCTGTTTTATCAATTTTACGACCGTTGTAATAAATTGATACATCAAAGACTCATAGATTCGGTTGTCACTAAACCGCGGATCGTAGTTGTATACATTTGGCTTGGTTGTTGGCCAGATACGACCATAAGTGCTCAACTTCTTCATAGTTACGTCGGATCCAGAATCCTCTTCAAAAAAAAAAAGATTGACCATTAATCTGAACCGTAATACGTTACTTTAGGCTCACCAGATTAGATATGAGATTAGATTAGATATGATATGAAGTTTACCGATTTCCCGCGTGAAAATTTGCCCTTTACTGGACGAACATCGTTCGACGAATCTTTATTCCGGCAGTCACGCTTAAGATAGCCTTTCCGTACACAACCGTGACATACTGCATTATGACTTGACAGGGCTCTATGCACAACAGTAACTTCTTCAAATATTTCTCTTTCTACTCTCTCGCGAGTTCAGACAAGCCTCTATCAAGCAGAGTTTGGAACTTCTTGAAAGTATACTTTTGGTTGGAAGTGGCCTTCTAAAAAACAGAGTTTTAAAACTCTTAACTTCAGCATGAATTGACAACCGATTTGATTTTAGATTCCGCTGATGAGACGGACTCCCAGTTGACTTATGCCATGCAAAGAGATCTGATGCGTGAAAAGCACCAGGAGCCGGGACAATGGACTTGCGACTGGCAGCAGAATGGGGTTACGGCCATCGTAACTGTGGAATGCTGCTTGTTGCATGCGCCCACACATCACACACGGATGACACCTGATGCGTCAATGAACTGATTTCAATTAAGCATGGCACTAGACGTGGACAGAGATTTCTTCTGCTGGTGGACCGAGCAGACATATCCTTGTGTACAAGTATCTACACACTCAGACCGCGACTAGGGAGATCCGCCGAATTGTCCTCTAAACGGACATGATTCCATATTGCGCTACTTGTTGCCGTAAGAATCTTAGCTACTCGACTGGCGACAAACGTTGTCCATGTGCGGGGTGGCCTTTTTAAGCATGACAGTACGACGGTTGAATCTGACAAATAAAATGCCGTACTTTGGCTTGAATCACAAAGCGAGCCAGCCAGCCAGCGGGATCGAAAAACTTGGCGAATTTCGGTGCCTTCGATTGATATTAATACCTTTATCCAATTTCGCCATTTGTTTATTAGATCACCCTTGATTTGGTCATCCCAACTGATTCCAGACTCCCATACATCTCACATAAGGGTTCGTCGTTTGATTGTGACTGGTGTTATGAGCCCCAATGGGCCGAAAATCAGTTTTTTTTTTCAGAAATTTTTTTTTGAGGAAGACATAAAAGATAGGAGGCTGAAAATTGTTTTTGGTCTATAAAATGTTGTAAATAAACGTCGATCGATTGTTAGTTAGCTTGGATTGGTTTTTTTCCTTTTCGGCAGCTGGTGCGTCTAACTTGATCAAGCGTCACCGGAAGAAGAAGGAAGCCACTTCCAGTTTGGCCTTAGGCCTCATACCGATAATTCCCTCATACGGGCTTAATACTAACAAACGATACCTAAAATACTGGCTTACTACGAACAATCGATACTTAGAAATACTGACATCGATATATGTGTAAATATTTAACAGAATTCATAAATAACTGGCATCTTACAACTCGGCCATCCGAAGGAGGAATCGACATCGATTTTAGTTGTTAACAAAAGGGGTAAATAATAACATTAAGTGGCTAGTGTCGCCTTTGTTTGTGTGTGTGTGTTTGTATGTGTATGGAGAAGGCGTGTGTATGTGTGGTTAGAGTTTTGCAAGCCTTGGTGGTCACAGAACATTATGGCATGTTCATGATTGCTCACCCAAAATACACACACACACACACTTGCTGGCATACACTCAAACATCTAGAGAACGTGCAGATCCTTTCTCTTCTCTCCAACATCTCCACCCTTAGCCAATCCAGTTTGCATTATACACACACACACACATAATACACACACATGCTGCTGCTGCTGCTGCCTAAAGTAGTTTGTAAAATAAGATAAAGTTGCAGTAAACTTGCCATCTCTTGCCCTCTCCTTCTCTATGTCTCTAATGAAAATGTAAAAATCTTTGGCTCACTAGTGTTTTATTTGTCCAAAAGATTTCTGAGCAAACATGCACGAAGCAGACAGAGAAGAGAAGCACAATGGGGCTTGGGGGTAGAAGTCTTTTGCCTTATTTCGATTTCTCTTTATCCCTTTTGCCATGCCCATCCCAGACCAGTAAGACAGACAGCCAACCAGCAGGCCACCCACGTCGCACTGCAGTCTTTTTTCCTTCCAGGAGGCAATTTTAAAGCCAATCCCCACCCCACCCTACCCTAACACGCCCCTTTCATTCTTAAGAAAGGGCAGCCAAGTAAATCTGTCAAACAGCAAATACGAGTAAATAATAAAATCAACTTATTGCTGAGACTCTGTGTGTGTGTGTGTTGTGAGTGTGAGTTGTAATGTTTCGAAAATTGATTTTTGTTGACGAAAAAACAGCAAAAGAAAACAATTGAAATGGTTCTTAAGACGAGGGGTAGATAAATATTTGTAAGCCATCAAAAATTTTGGAAAGCGCAGGTGTTTTGTAGGTTTAAAGCACACCTTAGGGCGGCGCTAAAAAGAAAGTTTAATGGAGGAATTAGAAGATGAAGAAGAAGAAAAAATTAAACAAAAAGCTGCTTATTGCAACTAAAGGAGGAAAGAAGAAAAAGGACTAGACAATTGAGACGTAACCACAAATTCCACCGGAAAAACCCCGTTCATACTTCATGCTATGGCAACTATGGCGACAGTAGGTTAAGCCAGCAAAAAATAAAATATGCCGATGCCAAACAAAAAGAAAGATTTTTATCGACTTACTTTCGAGTGGCTGAACGACGAGAAAAGAAACTTGTTTTTTGCATGCTGAAAACTTTACCACTATTATTATATACTTATATCGATATCCTAATATACGCATAAAACACGAGTTGCACAAAAGATTAAAGAATATAGAAGAGTTAGATGCTAGTAAGTTAACTAGAAAGATTCTTAATGAAGTAACTCAGATTCAGAAGCAATGGATTAGTTACCATAGCCAAATGATACACAGTGGTGTAACGGAACACTACTATTTTATAAATGGAAAGTATGAGGAGGGTTTAGAGATGGCAGCCAGATTAATAGCCAAAGGAGAGTCAAGTAGGCAGGGCACGGTTGAGTCGGAGAGCAGTGAAGCAGATGCAACGATGTCAGAAAATGTTGAGGTCAGCATCGGAGAGTCGCGGGGAAACGCGACCTCTAGTAATGAGAACGCTAATGTTAGCCAGGAAAAATTTCAAGAACATGGTGAGCAAAGATTTACGTACGATAGACAATAGAACAGGCGAAATGTATATTAAAAAAATAAAATTCTTGTTCAAGAAGGTACAGATGTGCCATGTGTGAACTTATACATAATGAAACGCTTAGAGAGGTCATAGAAGAATTAGAATTCGATCTTCAGAATATCTTGGTAGCATTAGAAGAGAAAATAAAGGATCAGAAAAATTTGAAAGTTGAGAATGTTACCGTGAGAGGCGAACTACCAGAGTTGCCAAAAATACAAGTACCCACATTTTCTGGAGAGCCAAGAGAATGGGACTTGTTTGTAGAATTATTCGCGGAACTGATTGAAAAAAGAGAGGATCTAAGTCTTACGCTTAAATTCAACTATATGAAATCCGCGTTAAAGGGCGAAGCCAGGACCGTGGTAGCCCATCTATTGTCAGGTTCAGCTGACAATTATAGTGCCGCTTGGGAATGGTTAACCAAGCGGTATAAAAATAATCGGAGGGTATTTTCCGAACAATTAAGTCGGATCGTTGATTTACCGATGATCAACAATGAATCCGCAAAAAATGTAAAAGGAGTGATTGACATAATTAATGAGTCAATACACTTAATTAAAATTAAAGCAAATTTGTCCGATGAAGTTGACGTAATAGTCGCTCAACTCATACTTCGGAAATTTGACAGAGAGACTCTACAATTGTATGAGAGCAAAGATATTGCTCACTAAGTGCCACGAGCAAAGAAGAGGAAAAACCGCTAAAAACTGTGTTAAATTATGCGGAAGTGAAGATAAAAGTCCGCTATGCAAAATTGCCGGGTACAAAGCGTATAAGTGCTATATGTTTAAGGGTTTGACACCTCGGATCACGCCTGATGCGTCAATGAACTGATTTCAATTAAGCATGGCACTAGACGTGGACAGAGATTTCTTCTGCTGGTGGTCCGAGCAGACATATCCTTGTGAACAAGTATCTGCGCACTCAGACCGCGACTAGGGAGATCCGCCGAATTGTCCTCTAAACGGACATGATTCCATATTGCGCTACTTGTTGCCGTAAGAATCTTAGCTACTCGACTGGCGACAAACGTTGTATGGACAACGCACATGGGTGCGGGGTGGCTTTTTAAGCATGACAGTACGACGGTTGAATCTGACAAATAAAATGCCGTACTTTGGCTTGAATCACAAAGCGAGCCAGCCAGCCAGCGGGATCGAAAAACTTGGCGATCTGTCCGCGGTCGGTGTTGTTCAGATTAGAACTGTAACACCTAGGAATTTTGGGTGCCTTCGATTGATATTAATCCCTTTATCCAATTTCGCCATTTGTTTATTAGATCACCTTTGATTTGGTCATCCCAACCGATTCCAGACTCCCATACATCTCACATAAGGGTTCGTCGTTTGATTGTGACTGGTGTTATGAGACCCAATGGGCCGAAAATAAAAGGTAGGAGGCTGAAAATTGTTCTTGGTCTATAAAATGCTGTAAATAAACGTCGATCGATTGTTAGTTAGCTTGGATTGGTTTTTTTCCTTTTCGGCAGCTGGTGCGTCTAACTCGATCAAGCGTCACCGGAAGAAGAAGGAAGCCACTTCCAGTTTGGCCTTAGGCCGCATACCGATAATTCCCTCATACGGGCTCAATACTAACAAACGATACCTAAAATACTGGCTTACTAAGAACAATCGATACTTGGAAATACTGACATCGATATATGTGTAAATATTTAACAGAATTCATAAATAACTGGCATCTTACAACTCGGCCATCCGAAGGAGAAATCGACATCGATTTTAGTTGTTAAGTGGCTAGTGTCGCCTTTGTTTGGATATCAAAAGTGCAATCTTTATCAGGGGCTGCCCATAGCTTTAGAGGTTTCTAGTACTCCATCATACGGCAGTTGGGTGAGCTGGGAGGCCTCTGCATCCCGGATAACATATCGGTCATTCGGAAGTTTTTTATGAACAACGTAAGGGCCACGATACCGTCTGATAAGTTTATTGTTTGTACCTGCAGAAGTATCCACATTCTTAATAACTACGAAATCCCCCTCATCAAAGCTAACGGCAGCGAGGTGATGCTTCATTAAAATTATTTGGTTTTCAATGCCAATGAAAATTTATTTTACTAGAAGCATAAGTATTGTTTTTTTTTCAATGCTAATGAAAATGTAATAGTAATGCCTAAAGGCACAACTCTGCTATTTACCTAAATAAACATTTAATAAATTCAAGAAACACTACCGTCTTTCATTGAACAGTCCTTTTCTCTGTCTGTTGTCTTTTGTTCTGGGCTGAAATAACTCATTTGCATACTTTTAGGATTTATTTTTAAAAATTATTAATCCTTTATTAGTAAACAGCATGAATAAAATAATTAAAGGATGTCTACACAATTTATTTTTTTAAGCAACGCTTCAAATCTTCAGACGTAAAGTTGAAAATGCCCCAATAACCAATAACTGCGCATTTTAGAATGGAAAATTTCTTATTATTTTTAAGTATAAACACACAAAATAGTATGTATAATATACCATTAAGTTAGATTAAAAATATGAACATTAATCTGAGTATTTGACCGGCATATCCAGGGAAATGTCACGGGTTTTCGTGATCCGCATCCAAGTCTCTATCGTTGGCAAGAAATCGATGCTTATACGAACTTTGCCCCGTAGAGCCAAATCCATAACTCGCAGTTTTATATCTTTTATATTTCTATATTTTTGACATACCTCTTGAATAAGGATAATTCGACTAGCCGTGTGATTTAGCAAATTTTGGAGAGAAACTTGGGCTCTGGTTTGCGTAACATTGACTCTCATAGCTTCCCTAACCTTGTTATAGAATGGATAAATGTTGGAAAATTGGATTTGGTTAAAAGCTCTCATGTTGTTGTATTGTGCTTTGGTTAGGGAGTTATCAATCAAAAACGCAAGAGCTTGAATTGGTGTGACTGGTACTGGCTCCGAAACTGACAATTTTTGCTTAATCTCACTTAATCCATTTGAAGAAGAGTTAATATTCTTTAATACAGAAGCAGTATTGCTCTCTTTGGCTTTTTTAGCTGATATTAAAGCTGCATGCACAAGAAGGTTTGTATTATTTCCTTCCCTATCGGCAAGTTCTACCGCCCTTTTTCTTTTTAGCCGTGATCCTGCATCATTATACGGCAGTCGTGGTCGTCCCATTCGGTTGGATAGGTCTTGGTTGACACTCATAAGTTTGGCAAGCCAACTTGAATGCTTATTTTTAAAAGTACCAATTGTACGATGCCATTTTTGTGAACTCCTTATTTTTCTTGATATTTCAGCTTTTATTTCATTTGTTACATTATTTCGTCGTAATTGTCCAATAATCCATTTTAGCACTGCTTTTTCATTTTGTTTTTTTTCAATCCATACTTCAAGAAGTGCAGCATTGCTAACCTTAAAATTTGCTTAAAATGCAAAATATCGGGGCAAAAATTGGCAAAAACAGTTAATCACACCTTCAAGGTTGAAGAGTTGAGTTAGAGTAAACATTTGCATAATTACTTTTTGGCACAAATTAGCAGAAATTATTTGTTTACTCCCAAATAGAAGAAGACTTTCACTAAATTTTTGTCGCGAAAAATTTGGATCGAAGGTATGGCTGCAGCAAAAGCTCAAAATCAAGTAATCATTTTCGTCAACTTTGACAAAACAAACAGCTGATCAAACATCTGACTTTCTTAGCCATCCGAGTAGTTTAACCACTCGCAAATGATATACAATCCAAATTTTGAAGTCCATCACAGGTGGCAGGATTTTACAAAGACCTACTCCTTTCTTCACCAGATTCGAATTTTACGGTGGGTCTTTCATGATCCGACCGACCAATGATGCAATTCCATTGTTTTTGTGATGCAGCGGGCTTATGGTGTCGTGATTTACATGCGAGTTAGCAAAGACCAAGGCAAATCGTGCTGCCTTCTTGCAGCGAAATCTGGGGTAGCCCCAGTCAAAACAGTTTCATTGCCCCTCTTTGAGTTATTCGGAGCCACTTTCCTAGCTGAACAAGCAGCTGCAGTTGCTGAAGCATTTTATTGATCACATTCAACCGTCGTGCTGTCGTTTTTAGAAAAGCCACCCTGCACATGGACAACGTTTGACGCTAATCGAGTATTCAAAATTGTTACAGGAACAAATAGCGGCCGTTCATCCGTTTTGGATAATCAACGCTCGGCCCCTCTACGTCTGGAGTATAAAGTCCTCCTATACAACTCCGTACTGAAACCCATCTGGACTTACGGTGGCGTACTATGGGGTCGAAGATTTTAAGATCAATCACGGGGGCTCCGTGGTACATACGGAGCGTCAATTCCATTACACAAACTAATAATAGAACTCGTCTTTAAAGAAATGACAGACCAACCCAATAATAAATGATAAGGGTCGCCTGCAATATCCCCTGGATATATGTTGTTAGACTCTAATTTAAGAGTAAATTTAACAAAAAAAAAAAAATTCGGCTACTGTGCAGTATCCCCAGGATTTGGGGATACTAAGATACTTTGGGGATAGACTAAGAAAAATATCTCAAACTTGTTTTTAGTAATTTAAAAGTAGATTCAACAAATAAATTAAACGTGAAAAAGCAAATAAACAAATGCGTTTGGCTATTAATATCTACAAAAATATTTATATGCCAGGGATTAATATACTACATACATATGGATATTTAAAAATTATCAAACCTGTTGCACAACTAATTTGTGTTTGATTTCCACAGTGGGCATGTGAGATAGCATGCGCTTTAAAGTTTCATTTGTTTTCTGTGTTTCTGCCAAACGATTTTTCATATTTGAATTTTCAATTGATTGACGAAGGGCTCTTCTGCAAGAGGAAGCTTCAATATATAGGACGTATATGAAAAAAAAAAACTTACTTTTGAAGAACTTGTAATTTTTCAAGTAAATCATACTTCTTTGGATCCTCTCCCTTTAAAATGCGCCATCTGTGTACTGCTGTAGGTGTCTTTGCGTCCTCTGTAAGAGCGTGAATCCGTATCCTCTCCTGATTTAAAGCACGCTGAAGACGAACTATTTCTTTTCTCATATCTGCTGTGCTTTGAATGGCATGTTTTAAGCAGTCATGTTCTGTATACAGATTAGATATTTCCTTTTTTAACAATCGTATGTCATCTACACGTTGATTGTATTGAGTTGTACCGTTGTCGAGCGCATTTTGAGCTATTTGAAGTTTTTCTTTTATAACAACAATTTCATCATTGCGGCGAACCATTTGCAAACCAACTAAATTACGTTCTTTTCTCATTTCTTCAAGTTCATGACCCATTTTCATAAACCTATGCTCATCGTTTGAGATTGTTTTGGACAGCATTTCATTTTTACACTTCATTTCCCGTAAATCTTTCCTTAAGCTGGATATTAAATTCTCTTTGTTTTTAAGTTCTGATCGCATTTCTTTGACATTATTATATAAATGTTCAATTTTAAGATTAAGCGAATTTATTTTGATTTCATTTGAACTAATTTCTGTTGTGAGTTGTTGTATTTGATGCCCGGATTTATAATGGAATACGTGATGTTAACTTATATTATATTAGTTAATTGTACATACCGACTGAAGAATTCGAAAATTGTTCCTCTCTTGAGTAGTATTTTCTAAATTCCGTTGTAACATCATTTTTCGGAATGAACCGACTCTAGTTGTTTCTTGAAGTTATGAACCTCTCTTTGTTTTTCATACAACTTTTCCGTTAAGTCATTCACTTGACTCGACTTTAGAGTGATTTGATCTGATTGTATTTGATAGAAAGAAAGCAAATTATTTAAATATATGTAGGAGCCGGTGATCAGTCACCTACAGACAATAAAAGAACCAGCAGCGGTCATCGTTTCTAAAGCCAGTTCGTAGTGCTAAGCCAGCAGAATATAATAATAAAAGACGGGCACACTGACTTCTAAGTTTGCAACGATAGCGAGCACACGTTTCGGGACAGACCTACAGTCCGTTTATTTTGTAAAAGCCATAATCTTTAATTGTAACACTAACATCAATGCCAACAACGAAACCGGAATATAAATAAATACCACAAATTGGGGGCTCAACCGGGATGGCAGCTTAAAAGTGAAACAATTAATATTGGCTATTGAATTTTACAAATTCGTTAAAACTTGTAAAATTCTAAGAAGGAGGGAGACAGCAAGTGACGCTGCCTCGAAAAAACGTTCACGTGAGAGGAAGAGAGATAGCTGCAGTAAAAGCGCGGTATCGGCGAGCAACAAGAACGAAAAAATTTGGCCGACGAGGGAGACAGCAAGTGACGCTGACATAAGGAAACTGCAGAAGGAGTGAGAAAGCTGATCAGAAAGGTGGTTCTGGAATTTTCGCAGCACGTGACGAAATATTCGTGAGGTTTGGCCGAAGAAGGTACCATTGGGATATACCAACAATCAAAAGGCAAGGCAGGAACGGATCGAAGTGCACAATAGAGAGCGTTGGAGAAGTGTACGGCGCTAGAGAGGATTGTGGCTACAACGAGTAGTACAGTAGTTTACCAGTGTAAAATCTGGTGGCGGGTGCGTGAGCAAGTTTTGGCAGTGGCAACATCTCGAAGGTTGGCGAGAAACTGCAGTATTGTTGCTAAGAGAGGATTTCGGATGGAATTTGGCGATAACACGAATAACATCGATCAATCGAAGACGACGACAAAGCAAAGCGACGTGGGACCAACGAAAGACGGGAAAATCGTATGTTATTCAGTACTAGCGAAAACTGATAACAATTTTCAAAGCAAGAAAATAATACTAACATAGTATTAGAAGAATTGTACGTAATTTTAAGTTTGGCAATTGAGATGGAGCTTGCAGAGATTCTGGCTCTAAGCGTGGTGGCTGTGCGATCGAAATTATCCGAACTAGGGCTCCCTACGACTGGCAGGAAACGAGATTTGCAGAATAGGTTACTCACCCATTATGGTTTGCAGGAGGAAGATGAGGAATCAGACGATCAGTCAGTTATAACAGCGAATGAGGGACTAGAGATTGCAGCAGGAAACGTAGTTAGACCCGAGAGATCATGGTTTACTTTGAAAGATGTTGAGGACAGCGTGTCACAGTATTCTGGTTCAGATATTCCTAACATTGCTCAATGGATTGAAGAACTAGAAGAATGTGCAGCTACGGTACAGTGGAATGAATTACAGTTATTTGTTTATGGAAAACAGTTATTGTGTGGGGCGGCAAAATCTTTCATAAGGAGTCAGAGAAATATTAAAAACTGGAGCTCCTTGAAAACAGCTCTTCGTGCTGAGTTTAGTGTAAGAATATCTTCAGCTGCAGTCCATAAGATGTTGAATCAGCGCCAACAGAAGAAAGGCGAAACTCTAAATGAATATTTATATGCATTGATTGAAATTGCGAAACCGGTAGACGTAGACGAGGAGAGTCTGATAGAGTACTTCGTTACAGGTATTCCGGATACAAAAACTAACAAAATGATGTTATTCCAAGCTCGTAATATTTCAGAGTTAAAGTTTCAAATCGAAGTTTATAAGAAGGGACGTGATTCATACAAGGCAGCAAACAGATTTGAAAGTAAGGTATATGGTTCAAGTGAAGCACAGGCAGTACAGGCTCGAGATCGAAAGTGTTTCAAATGCGGTCAGCCAGGTTATCGTGCAGCTCAGTGTTGCATCGAAACACAGATTAAACGAGAGAAGCAAGCAAATGTTATTCAACATGACAAAGTGGAAGTTAGCTCGAGTACGTTCACCCCGTCTGGGTTAGAACTAAAGAAGGTTAGCTACGAGAATATTGAATTTAAAGGGCTCATAGATACAGGAGCAGATATGTGCTTGATTCGTCGAATTGTTTTTTGGAAGCTAGGAGTTAAACAACTAACAGGTTCTGGAAAGTGTTTGGTAGGAATAGGAGATGCGAAAATTTTAACGTTTGGTAGTTTCTCTTTAATGGTGATCATTGACAAAATTAAAATAGTAGTTGAGTTTCATGTAGTTCCCGATGAGGACATGGGGTTTGACGCTATTTTGGGAAGAACGATTCTTGATAGTGTTGACATGAAGGTAACAAAAAATGGCACTCAGTTTTTAATTAGCAATGAGCAAAAGGTAGTAGAAGAAAAGACTGAATCTGTTGAGGATTGGATGAAGCAATCTGAAGATGTCTGCACAGTTTTTGAAGGGAAGAACGAAATCGGTTTAGAGTTGTCTCATTTAAATCAAGAACAGGCTAAAGAGGTCGAAATGATAGTTCAGCGATACAAGCCAAAACGCAATCCTGATGAGAAGACTGAAATGAGAATTATTTTGAAAGATGATATTCCCGTATACCAACACCCAAGACGGTTGGCCTACTGCGATCAGCAGATTGTAGACAATCAGATACAAGAATGGCTTGAGGAGGGAATTATTCGAGATAGTACATCGATGTATGCATCCCCTATAGTATTGGTAGCAAAGTCAAACGGAGCTAAAAGGTTGTGCTGCGATTATAGAAAATTGAATGAAAAGATAATTCGCGATAATTTTCCGATAGTTTTGATGGACAGTGTAATTGATCAATTGCAAGGAGGAAAAGTTTTTACTACACTGGACTTGAAAAATTGATATTTTCATGTAAAAGTAGAAGCAAGTTCGCAAAAGTTCACTGCATTTGTTACTCAGAAAGGACAGTACGAATTTTTTTTATGTACCGTTTGGTATCTCAAACTCTCCAGCGGTCTTTACGAGATTCATGATGGCAGCAATGCAGGAGTGGCTCAACCGGGATGGCAGCTTAAAAGTGAAACAATTAATATTGGCTATTGAATTTTACAAATTCGTTAAAACTTGTAAAATTCTAAGAAGGAGGGAGACAGCAAGTGACGCTGCCTCGAAAAAACGTTCACGTGAGAGGAAGAGAGATAGCTGCAGTAAAAGCGCGGTATCGGCGAGCAACAAGAACGAAAAAATTTGGCCGACGAGGGAGACAGCAAGTGACGCTGACATAAGGAAACTGCAGAAGGAGTGAGAAAGCTGATCAGAAAGGTGGTTCTGGAATTTTCGCAGCACGTGACGAAATATTCGTGAGGTTTGGCCGAAGAAGGTACCATTGGGATATACCAACAATCAAAAGGCAAGGCAGGAACGGATCGAAGTGCACAATAGAGAGCGTTGGAGAAGTGTACGGCGCTAGAGAGGATTGTGGCTACAACGAGTAGTACAGTAGTTTACCAGTGTTGGTGGTAATAACGTTTCGAGGCTTTGTTAACTGTTGGAGAAGTGTACAGCGGTTGGCCAAGGCTGGACGCAACGAAACCTGAAGTCTACAGAAACTAGCGTTGAGTTCTAGGAGTGAACTGCGTTGGTGGCGACGGTGGACAACAGAGACTAGCGTTGAGTTCTAGGAGTGAACTGCGTTGGTGGCGACGGTGGACAACTGAGACTAGCGTTGAGTTCTAGGAGTGAACTGCGTTGGTGGCGACGGTGGACAACAGAAACTAGCGTTGAGTTCTAGGAGTGAACTGCGTTGGTGGTGGTGGTGTGATCAAAATCTGGTGGCGGGTGCGTGAGCAAGTTTTGGCAGTGGCAACATCTCGAAGGTTGGCGAGAAACTGCAGTATTGTTGCTATGAGAGGATTTCGGATGGAATTTGGCGATAACACGAATAACATCGATCAATCGAAGACGACGACAAAGCAAAGCGACGTGGGACCAACGAAAGACGGGAAAATCGTATGTTATTCAGTACTAGCGAAAACTGATAACAATTTTCAAAGCAAGAAAATAATACTAACATAGTATTAGAAGAATTGTACGTAATTTTAAGTTTGGCAATTGAGATGGAGCTTGCAGAGATTCTGGCTCTAAGCGTGGTGGCTGTGCGATCGAAATTATCCGAACTAGGGCTCCCTACGGACAGTGTAATTGATCAATTGCAAGGAGGAAAAGTTTTTACTACACTGGACTTGAAAAATGGATATTTTCATGTACCAGTAGAAGCAAGTTCGCAAAAGTTCACTGCATTTGTTACTCAGAAAGGACAGTACGAATTCTTTTATGTACCGTTTGGTATCTCAAACTCTCCAGCGGTCTTTACGAGATTCATGATGGCAGCAATGCAGGAGTTGATTCAGAAAGGTATAGCGATCGTATATATGGATGACATAATCATTCCAAGCAAGGACATTGAAGAGGGAATGTCAAGAATTAAATTAGTTTTGGGGGTAGCCGAGAAGAATGGATTACAGATAAACTGGAATAAGTGTCAGATTCTTCAAAATCAAGTCAATTTTCTAGGATACGTGATTAGTGAAGGGATAATAAAACCGAGTGAAGAGAAAATTTCGTCGGTACACAATTTCCCAAGACCACAGGATAAGAAAGCAGTGCAAAGGTTTCTCGGTTTAACATCGTATTTCCGAAAATTCATTGAGGGATATGCTTTAATGGCGAAGCCACTTTCCGATTTGCTAAGGAAAGATAGTAAATTTGTGTTCAGCGAGATCGAGGAGATATCATTTGAACGATTGAAGGCAGCATTAACGAGTGAGTCGGTATTGAAGTTATATAATCCGAAAGCGCAAACAGAGGTCCATGCTGACGCGTCAAAATATGGTTATGGGGCAATTGTAATGCAGAAAGATACTGAGGATAATTTGTTCCATCCAATTCAGTACATGAGTCGAAAAACGAAGGCATGTGAGCAGAATTATCATTCATTCGAGCTAGAAGTTCTAGCCATAATTGAGGCTCTAAAGAAGTGGCGAGTTTACATTCTTGGCTTGCAGTTCACTATAGTTACAGACTGTAATGCATTTACTATGACCATGAAAAAACAGGAAGTTCCCTTGAGAGTAGCCCGGTGGGCCATGTTCTTGCAGGATTTTAGTTACAGTTTAGAGCATCGGTCAGGATCAAAGATGAGGCATGTAGATGCTTTGAGTCGAGTCGCCTGTTATGCAATATCGGATAGTATTATTCATCGCCTGAAAGAAGCTCAATTGGTTGATGATTGGACAAATGCTGTAAGAAGTCTAGTTGAAAAGGGCGTGTATGAGGATTTCTATATTTTGAATGAGGTCTTGTTCAAAGATGTCAAGAAGCAGTTGATCGTAGTACCCGAGCAGATGGAGAATCAAATTATCTTACTTGCCCATAAACAAGGACATTTCTCAGCAAAGAAAACACAGTTATTGGTCGAAAAATCATACTTCATTCGAAAATTGAAAGGAAAAGTTACACGATTAGTTGAGAGTTGCGTACAGTGTATAATAACAAATGCGAAAATGGGTAGAAAAGAAGGGTATCTGACAGCGATTGATAAGGGAGATCAGCCGCTAGTTACATATCATATTGACCATGTGGGGCCGATGGACCTCACTAAGAAGAGGTACAATCATTTGTTAGTAGTTGTCGATGGTTTTAGTAAGTTCGTATGGTTATATCCTACCCGAAGTACCGGGGCAGAGGAAGTCGTAAATCATTTGGAAAAACAAGCAAATATATTCGGTAACCCAGTGAGAGTAGTGACCGATAGGGGAACGGCGTTTACGTCACATTTGTTTGAACAGTATTGTAAGGACAATAACATACAACATTTATTAATTACAACTGGTGTTCCGTGGGGAAACGGGCAGGTCGAGAGAATGCACAAGATCATTGTACCCATGTTAACGAAATTGAGTTTGGAAAGCCCAGCAACCTGGTATAAGCATGTAGGCAAGGTACAACAAATGATAAACAACACTGAGCCAAGAAGCACAAAAGTGAGTTCGTTTAAGATACTAACAGGTTTAGATATGAGAGTTCCCGAAGATGCAGAGCTAAGAGAGCGTATTTTAGAATGCATAGTGAACGAGTTGGATGAGGAACGAAAAGAGATCCGAGATAGGGCGATTGAAAATATTAAAGTCTTACAGGACGAAAATCGAAAGTCTTATGATGCAAAACGGAAGATCGAAAGGATATATAGACCTAACGACTTAGTAGCGATAAAGGGGACACAGTACGGGGTAGGTCTTAAACTTAAAGGAAAATACTTTGGGCCGTACAAGGTAGTATCAGTGGAAGATATGAGGTTGAAAAAATAGGAGATACGGAAGGGCCAACTAAAACATCCACTGTGGCCGAGTTCATGAAACCTTGGGAAACTTCATTCGAGACGAATGAAACGTCAGGAGGGCCGAATGTAGGAACCGGTGATCAGTCACCTACAGACAATAAAAGAACCAGAAGCGGTCATCGTTTCTAAAGCCAGTTCGTAGTGCTAAGCCAGCAGAATATAATAATAAAAGACGGGCACACTGACTTCTAAGTTTGCAACGATAGCGAGCACACGTTTCGGGACAGACCTACAGTCCGTTTATTTTGTAAAAGCCATAATCTTTAATTGTAACACTAACATCAATGCCAACAACGAAACCGGAATATAAATAAATACCACATATATATGAAGTCGGCCGAAAATAATAATTATTCTTTAAGAATCTGGTTAGATTTTACAACCTATTCGAAATTTAAGTAAATCCTAGCAATTTAGCCGAACAACGCGTTCATTAACGCGTTGCAACGTCAATAAAGATTATATCAGTTCCCGAGGAACTTGAAAATTCTTGTCTTCTCTTTTGACGGTTTGATGGTGCCATTTTCTATGATGTATCCTAAAAAATTTACCTGACGCTGAAGAAATTGACATTTTTTCCATTTTCTCTTTAATCCCGACTCTTCTGCTAAATTTAAAACTCTTTTTAATCTCTCAATACCCTCAAACTCATTTTTTGCTGGAATAATAATATCATCCATGTACAACATCAATATGCCTTCATTAATCAACGGTCTCAACATTGCAAAAATATATCTAGTAAACACAGCTGCTGAATTATTTATTTTGCTGAATACAAAATTGAATTCAAATTGCCCATTTTGAGTAACAAACGAAGTAAGTTTCTTTGAGTTTTCTTCGACTGGCACATGGAAATAGCCATTACACAAATCAAGAGTTGTAAAGACTCTTACTTCCGATTACACCATCATATAATTTATCTCTATCCGTCACAACATGGAAACCCATCTTAATAGGAACACCATCTAAAGTCGTATCCAACTCAGAAGATCCTTTGGTGTAGATTTTCTTACTACAGTACAGATAACCTGTTCACCATAACCTGTTCACCACTGATAGAAAAGAACTCCTGAATTTAAACTCAAGTTGCATAATAGATGCATAAAGAAGTATTTGAGTAGGGCTCAGATTTAGATAAGATTTAAAAAAACCAGAAGGCCGTGGCTAACTTCGACCGCGTCAAAGTTTGTTTACCCTTGCAACTTTTTAAGTTACTCTTAGTTATAGCCATCAAAGTGAAATAAGTTTTATCTAAAAAGGCTAATATTTGCGAAAGAATGGCCTACAATCTTAGCATACGAAAAAACAATCAAAATCACCGATCGTTCCTATGGGAGCTATATGATATAGTCACCCGATCCTTATCAAATTCGGCACTGTCATTCACAAATTTATTAAATTGACATTTTTTCCATTTTCTCTTTAATCCCGACTCTTCTGCTAAATTTATAACTCTTTTTAATCTCTCAATACCCTCAAACTTATTTTTTTGCTGGAATAATAATATCATCCATGTACAACATCAATATGCCTTCATTAATCAACGGTCTCAACATTGCAAAAATATATCTAGTAACCACAGCTGCTGAATTATTTATTTTGCTGAATACAAAATTGAATTCAAATTGCCCATTTTGAGTAACAAACGAAGTAAGTTTCTTTGAGTTTTCTTCGACTGGCACATGGAAATAGCCATTACACAAATCAAGAGTTGTAAAGACTCACTTCCGATTACACCATCATATAATTTATCTCTATCCGTCACAACATGGAAACCCATCTTAATAGGAACACCATCTAAAGTCGTATCCAACTCAGAAGATCCTTTGGTGTAGATTTTCTTACTACAGTACAGATAACCTGTTCACATATTTTAATAACCACTAATAGAAAAGAACTCCTGAATTTAAACTCAAGTTGCATAATAGATGCATAAAGAAGTATTTGAGTAGGGCTCAGATTTAGATAAGATTTAAAAAAACCAGAAGGCCGTGGCTAACTTCGACCGCGTCAAAGTTTGTTTACCCTTGCAACTTTTTAAGTTACTCTTAGCTATAGCCATCAAAGTGAAATAAGTTTTATCTAAAATGGCTAATATTTGCGAAAGAATGGCCTACAATCTTAGCATACGAAAAAAACAATCAAAATCACCGATCGTTCCTATGGGAGCTATATGATATAGTCACCCGATCCTTATCAAATTCGGCACTGTCATTCACAAATTTATTAAATTAACAAATGTTTCATTTGAAAGCAATCGCGTCAAAAGTAACGAAGTTATTGACAAAAGTCAATTTTTTCGACCGATCATTCCTATGAGAGCTATTTGACATAGTCACCCAATCTTTATCAAATTCGGCACAGTCATTAACCTATATATTAAGCTAACAAATGTTTCATTTGAAAGCAACCGCGTCAAAAATAACGAAGTTATTGACAAAAGTCACTGTTTTCCACCGATCGTTCCTATGGGAGCTATATGAAATATTGTTACGACACCAGGACATAGCTTGTTTCGCGCGAGCCCAAGCAGAGCGCTGTCCACCGCCGTATATCGGACGGCTCGATCGCGTGGACAAGTACAAATATAACGGACAAACAATTAAAAATATGATTAACTACAGCTGATTACGAGCTAAATGTGCTAAAATAGGGGTTTCCACAAGAGAAAGAGAGGCTTCTGATCTGATTACGTAATCAGAACATAGGATTCGAAAAGGTTCATGCAAAGAATAGTTAGAACTACAATGTTTTAAGGATAGAGGAATAAAGTTTCTAGTAGGTCTTCGGGGTACAGATAGGTTTAACTGGTTCAATAGCTCAGAGAGTCTAATGTGACACTACCAATGGAAGATCATTTAAAAAAAGAGTGAATAGCAATGGACCCAAATGACTACCCTGAGGTACTCCAGATGTCACTTGGATGGTCATAGATAATGAAGACTTGAAGAGGATATGGAAGATATGGAAGAATCCAATCTAGCAAAAGGCTGGGGATGCCAAGTGGATTTAACTTATATAAAAGCATAGTATGATTACCAGAGTCAAAGAACTTGCTGAAGTCGGTATAAATTCCGTCAGTTTGCACGGCAGTTGTTTGATGTGCCCTTTGAGTGAGATGTAAATTCTAATAGGTTGGTAATTGTCGATCTAAGTTTTTAAACCCATGCTGCGATGACGAAATTATTATGCTGCAAAAATGCTGCAATTGAGATGTTATTATTTTCTTAAATGCTTTGTGTAAGGCAGATAATAAAATGACAATTATAGAATTGGAGGCTTCGGACTTTTCCCCTTTTATGAAGAGGAATAATATATGATTCCTTCCAGAAAGACGGGAAGGCGGAAGATGTAACTGTCTAAAAAACAAAAATATTGGCTTACATAGGGGCCTCTGCCCAAAAACAATATGCAGCCTGGTATTCCATTAGGGTGCATATATAGGTTTGACGGAACTGAGCTCGCTAAGAACCAAACTTTTATCAAATACGGGGTCTAAAATGCAATTAGACGATTGCAAGTGATGAGGATAAGGAGGATTTGCTTGATAAATCGAAGAGGAATAATTTGTTTTGAAAAAATCAAACATATCCGCAATTGCCTGATTATTGTCAGCTTTCGAAAAGTAAGACGGGTTAGGATCGCAAGAAAAATTAAGTCTACATCGCCAAAGATATTCCTTATAGGAGTGTGAATTCAGCACCATAAAATTTGATCGAGCAACTACATATAAGAAAAAATCTTGTGATCTGTTACGACTATTCCGGACAGGATTTATTTGAGTTATGGCCAACTCAAGCAGACCATCTATGAAACAATGTGACGAGGAGGGAAGCAGTAATAAAGAATCATATGAGAGCGTCCAGGCAATCTTAGGTAAATTAAATGTAATTTTAACACAAAACCAGAGGGCCGGGGTTAACTTCGACCGCGTCGAAGTTTGTATACCCTTGCAACTGTTTTGGTAATTCTTTCCTTACCCATAGCCATCAAAGTGTAAAAACGTTTTATCCAAAAATACTAATGTTTGCGAAAGAACGGCCTTCAATCTTAGCATATGATATAACGAACTTTTTGATGAAAGTCACTGTTTTCCACCTATCGTTTCTATGGGAGCTATATGATATAGTCACCCGATCTTGACCAAATTTGGCACATTTATAGGTTCAATAAACTAACGTTTATTAAATTTCACGACAATAGCTTAAAAAGTAACGAAGTTATTGAGAAAAGTCACTGTTCGTGACTTTGCCGTTTGTATGGGAGCTATATGATATAGTCACCCAATCTTGATCAAATTTGGCACAATCATTAATAAGAACATAAAACTGACAAATACCAACTTTTATGACAATAGCTATAAAATTAATGAAGTTATTGAAAAAGTCACTGTTCGTGACTTTGACGTTTGTATGGGATCTATATGATATAGTGGTCCGATCCGAGATATACAACGCCTGCAGTATATACAAGCCTACGTGCAAAATTTCAGCTCTGTAGCTGAAAATAGAAAATATTTTGCGAATTAAATTCGTCAGTCGATTGAAATATTTTTTGCACAATACGAAAAATCACGGCGTGGCTCAAGTGTCAGCACTGATGGGACTTGAGTATCAGCACTGATCGGGAGTCAGCTGTTCTGCCGTTGTTTATGTTTTATGAATTTAATTAATTTTAAATTGTTTAACGAAGATCACGATTTCCTGCTTTAATTATGTAGGTTTCAAATTATTATTTTGCGGAAAGGCAATCGGAGTGGCTGCAATTTATTTTGTGTGGGTAAAATCAAATTGTATGTGGACATATGTACATACATAGTATGTCGTATGAGTGTGCTTACCGCAGCGAAAATTATTACATATGTATGTATTTCCATACATATGTATGTATGCATATACAAAGTATTTGGCATAAATAATTTATGCCGCTGGACTAATGATCAGCCCGTGGAGTGTGCTTTACACTTTAAGGAAAGGTAAGTGGTACTTTATAAACACTTTTACTTGCAGGTTAGAAAACAGCTGTTTTTAAATCTACGTACATATATATATGTATATATATAGCGGGAAATCTCACACTTTTATAAGTTTGCAATGGGGTATAATGTGATTGAGATTTTTATTAAGAAATGTTGTACTTCTCAGGAATTCCGCCGATGCAAGCCGGAAGAGCAGAAGGATATCCGGCTCGAAGGACCGATGTTCGTAGCGGGGCGGAAGGATCCAAATAGGTCACAAGTGGTTGGCGGGTGCCAATTTCTTCAGGGGTCTGGTGAGTGAGGAATCAAATTAAAAAGCGCGCAAAACTTCGTTTATAATTAATTTTGGTTTATTTAGTTTCTTTACAAAATGTCCCGACACACACGAAAATGTTTCGGGTTGGAAAAATACAACATCGGAAAAAAAGCACAGTGAGAGAAAGGGTGTTCGGGTTAGATGCTCGTACTGGATTGAATATGGCGATTTACTGGAGAACCCTTCGTCACCTTCTTCAATATGACCGAATTCGGTTTTTGGAAAAAACCCTACCCCTCACTTTCTGCTGTTCACCCGGTGGCGTGAACAGGTAACATTATTCCTTTAGTAAGCCCGCAGAAATTTGTTGCAAAAAAAATGTCACGCCCCTCTGAATTTGTTATTATAAATTTGAAATCTTTGTTTTACTGGTGTATGGTATACCTAAGTCGGCGAGACGACTTACTTACTTTATTTTTTTTATGTTTACGTAGTTTGCTCAAGGATTCAAAGAATGCGTATTGGACGAGTATTATAATCCCTGAAACCGATCAAAAAAAGCCTTCAAAATATTAAAAATTACTTTACCTCAGATCTGGTAGAAGACGCATTACAAAGATTAAAGGGATGTAAGAGGATTTGCAAATCGAGTATCAATTGTTCATCAAGAGACGACGGTATTAATCTTTACCATAGTTCACTATGGTTCACACCACTCACAAATTAACTTTCTTCTGATTTTTATAAATACATATAAGCACAAACGGGAAATTTGGAAAGTTTTTTTTTGCTATTATCTAACGAGCTTAATCCCAACAAAGTCTATGAAATCAAACATATTTAATATTCTTAAGTTTTTTGCATTAAATTAAAAGTTCATATATTATTATTTATTTGAAGTGCGTTATAATTCAGTTGCAATATATTCTTTCTCGCAAATTAATGATGTCTTTGTATCGGCGTCGGAAAAGGGGGCACAATCCGTAAAACCCACGAGATCATTTGAGTTGACTTTCTTATCCATGGTTATAACAAACTTTCCGTTTGGACCATCTTCAGTATCTATTGCATAGCTTAACGCATATTTTTTGACTTCCTTCAATTGGTCAGCATATCTATTTATTGTACATTGGCGAGCATTTAATTCTACTATATCCAAAGAACGTTCAGCAGTTAATGTTTTTAGTTTCTTTTCAATTTGGCGATTGATACGCTGAAAAAATACAGAAGAAATAAATTTTTTTTTTTACAATTTCATCACGCTTAATCACGTGTCAAATATGTAGGTAATGGATAAAAATCGGGTTTGCCTAAACTCTCTATAAAAAGCCCGAAAATATTGTTGTTTTATTTTAAAACGAAAAAAAAAAAAAAATTTTTAAGAAATAAAATCTTTTTATATTAATTTTGGTCAAAAGTGTGCAACGCAATCAAGGAAGCATCTCCGACCACATAAATTATATATATTCTAGCTAGCACGACGACACGAGTTCAAATAGCCATGTCCGTCCACACACAAAAATTTGTGTGTCCCGAGTTTTATGACGGGTCATAAAATGATCTTTTTGTCGATTGTAGTCGAATAGGTTGAAGCAGAAGGGGAATATGTCAGAAATGTTTGATGATAGCAAAGAAGAGTCGCGCGGGAATGCGACCTCCAGTCCAGTCATATTTATGGATAGAATCCGAGAGCTCCAGGAATATTTGGATAGGGTAAACAAAGAGTTACGCACTATAGATAATTCAACAGGCAATGAGACATGCATAATATATATTAATAAGATCAATTATTTATGGGAGAAAGTACAGGCGTGCCAGGTTGAGTTGAAAAATGCAAAATTTAAAAAATTTAAATTCGATGTCCGGAATTCAGTATCAGTGTTAGAAATAAAAATAAACAATAAGGAAAGTAAAGATGAGAATGTAACCGTGAGAGGCCCACATTTTCTGGGGAACCTAGAGAATGGGACCTGTTTATAGAACTATTTGCGGAACTGATTGAAAAAAGAGACGATTTAAGTCTGACTAATAAGTTCAATCATTTAAAATCCGCGTTAGAGGGCTAAGCTAGGAGCATGGTATCTCATCTATTGTCAGGTTCAGATGACAATTATAGTGCCGATGAAGTTGACGTCATATTCGCACAACTCCTACTAAGGAAATTTGACAGAGAGGCTCTACAATTGTATGAGAGTCAGATTAGAAAAAGAAGACAAATTCAAATGCTATCTGATGTCATGGAATACTTGGAACAAAGATATTGCTCGCTAAGTGCCATGAGCAAAGAAGAGAAAAAACCGTTACAAAAAACGTCGGCTGCGGTGCTTAAAGATAGTTGTCCGATCTGCAAAGGTCCGTGGCATAACGGACTTCTGTGCCATAAAATTAAAGCGCTAACACCTAAAGAAAGGGTGGAAATAGCCCAAAAAGTGCAATGTTGCTTGATGCGACCCAACTCACCACTACATGCACAGTCAGAAGGCATCATCCATCCAACATTGTGTGTCTGTGAGTGAGAAGAAGCTAAGACATAAAGAAGCCGACACGTAAGAAGACAACTGCGTAAAGAAGCCGACACGTAAGGAGACAACTGCGTAAAGAAGCCGACACATAAGAAGACAACTACGTAAAGAAGACGACACGTAAGAAGACAACTGCGTAAAAAAGATCACGAGAAACGGACAACAAAGACGTAAAATAACCAGGGCTACATCGCAAGTACATTTATTTTTAATACTAACAATAGTTAAAGAACATACAAATAAGAAATGACGAATTTAAATTTTTGAAATTAAAGAAAAGACGAGTTTAAAATTTTGAAAAATAAGAAAAAGATTTAAAATTTTGGAAAAAAAGAAAAGTTGATTTAAAAATTTTTTGAAAAAGAGAATTTTTTGATTAAGAGAAAATTACAAATTTTGAAAATTAAGAAAGACGAATTGACATTTTTTGGAAAATAAGAAAAGAAGATGTAAAATTTTGGAGAGTAAGAAAATAAGGTGATGTAGAAGTTTCGAAATAAGAGAAAATATGAATAACAAATTTTGACCTAAAATTTCTTGGAAATAAGTAAGAAAGAAAATTCAACAAAAGGAATCAAAATATTTGTAATAATATAAACTAACATCTTATTTAAACACTAATTTAAATTATTTTGTAATCAATATTTTTACATATGTTGTATGTGTTACATATGTTACATAAGTGAGACGAAGAATACAATGGATACAACGAAGACAAATGCGAATAATCAACAGATGACTCTAAGGTTTAACCGTCCTTTTAAGGATGTTCCAATAGGTAATGGAGTATTAACTGCTCTTTTTGATTCAGGCAGTGATATTTCTACTATTAGCGAGAGTGCCTATAAGGAAATATACCCTGTTAACTTAAAGAGTGATCGCATGGAGCTCATTGGCATAGGAGGGAAAAAGATTTGTATCTTTGGATTTTTTAACGTCAATACAGAGTTAGATGGCAACGTCGTAGATTTAAAATTTTGGAAAAAAAGAAAAGTTGATTTAAAAATTTTTTGAAAAAGAGAAAAGACAAATTACAAATTTTGAAAATTAAGAAAGACGAATTGTCATTTTTTGGAAAATAAGAAAAGAAGATGTAGTCGAACAGGTCGTTTATGACCCGTCATAAAACTCAGGACACAAATTTGTGTGCGTTGACTCGCAAAAGTGACTTTTTTGTCTTCTTTCCCCGCAAATATCAATTGTGGGAGTCCCTCTTGTCTACAAATCGACGCGGACCGGTCGCTGGACCCAAAAAAGGTCGTTTATGGCCCGTCATAAAACTCGGGACACACAAAATTTTTGTGTGCGTCGTCTCGCAAAAGTGGTCTTTTTTCTGCCTAGCGTCTGCCGGTAAAGAGCCACTAAGTGGCCATCCTTGCTTTTCACACTTCTGACGAAAGTTAATATACCCTTTTTGCAAGGGTATAACAATTCATACAAAAGCGAAAAAGAAGGGTAGAGAAAAGGTCAGAGGGTTAGAGAGAGAGACAGACGGGTACATTATACCCTTCTAGCATTTTCCATTTAGCATTTTTTGGCATTTTCCTTATCGTTTGACTTCTTAGCGCTTTTTACTTTGCCGATTGCAATTAATCAGCTGGTAACCAGTGTTGTGAACCGTCGATCGATAACAGAGCCGATAAACCATCTGACGTTTCACATAAGCTAACAACGTTAGGCTCCATAGTGTTGCGTGCTTTTTGGTTACAAGTAGAGGACCAACAAACCCAAAGGCCCCTGAGACACGAAGAGGACTGTGGTCTGCGCTTGTGCCAGCTGACACAGCGCATAAAACCTGGCATCAGGTATAAAATGCAAAAAACATATGGGAAAATGGTAGAAAAACGTCGACTACTCCAGGTGGCAGCCACAGTTGTGGAAATCCACCCATGGTAAAAAAATATAAAATACAAAAACAAAAGCATGGTAGCATTGTGGAAGATCATTCACGAGACTTAGAGTACGAAATATGTAGAAATATAAATGAAATGACAATTGGATCCTCAACACATATCTTGGCCTTGATCAACGTTTTCATTTCCTCCATGATGAAATGTCAAGAAACTCCACTGCTTGTGTGGACCAAAATTTCAAGACGCTTGTTTTTCTCAGAGATGTGTTCTCTCACGATCTCGTCGATTATATCGATAACAGATATCGATAGGCGTGTGGCGCCACCGTGTGAATCCGCGCTTTTTCCAATAAGCACGCGATTGCCTATTCGATAGTAGGCCAGAACTATCGACTACTTTGAGGTTAATATTTAATTGCCACCGAATTGCAACAAATTATTAACCAATAAGTAACAAACAAAAACAAAAGCATTGTATCATTGTGCAAGATCATTCATGAGACTTAGAGTACGAAATATGTAGAAATATAAATGAAATGACAATTGGTTCCTCAACACATATCTTAGTAGCTCGCGCACTTATGCATATAAGATCATTCATGAGACTTAGAGTACGAAATATGTAGAATATTTTAGTAGCTCACGCACTTATGCATATAAGAACTTGCCAGACGATGCCAAATCAGCCCGTAAAGCCTTAAGCGAACATTCGCCGTTTCACGTTTATCCTCGTATACCTCGTAATCTTCAGTAGGGTCCACGTAACCCTCCAGTTTCTCGTATTTTGCCAATTCGTCACCAGACTTGACGAACTCCTCCCACGTATTGGACAAAGTTTCCAATTTAGTGTCAATTGTAAAGACGTCTGCATCCTGTGCTGGATCCTCTGCATATGTATATATGCAACTAATTGTTGACTTTAATCTTCCTCTGTCCTTTCATTAAAGTTTTCATTTCCTCCATGATGAAATGTCAAGAAATTTCACTGCTTGTGTGGACCAAAATTTCAAGACGCTTGTTATATCAATAACAGATATCGATAGGCGTGTGGCGCCACCGTGTCAATCCGCGCTTTTTCCAATAAGCACGCGATTGCCTATTCGATAGTAGGCCAGAACTATCGACTAGTAACTTTGAGGTTAATATTTAATTGCCACCGAATTGCAACAAATTATTAACCAATGAGTAACAAACAAACAATGCCCAACGATCCGGTTCGAAGGACCAAATTATGATGATGAATAAACCACTGTGTTTAGTATCTCATAAGAACTTAACTTTATTTTTACTATAACTGTACTGAACTGTGTCTGCCACTGCTAGAACACGTCTTGATCGTTCGTTTGCTTGCTTTTTTACTAAATTTTCAATTCTCACGCATCTGCGTAGGTCATATAGGTTGTACAAGAGAGACAGAGAATATCAGACTGGCGCCAGCAAATTCAAGAAAAACTTAAATGCACAAAAGCATTGTTGCAAGATCATTCATGAGACTTAAAGTACGAAACATGTAGAAATATAAATTGCCCTCGTTGTTGGCAATCCGTTTACTATTCGAGACCCATTTTCTTAGCTCCAATTGTGCCCGTGACATAAGGAGTACCAGCTCTTCCTTTATGTCGAGCAATTCATGTTCGTTCATGGCTCCTGTCAATAAGTCATCGACGTAGAAGTCATCCAAAAGTATCCTTAGCAGCCCTGGGAAACTCGTGTTCGTGATCAGCTGCCAGTTGTTCCAGCACTCTAACTGCCAGAAACGGTGCACATGCCATAGGTGACTGTGGTCAATTTGTAATGCTTCAATGGTGCCACAGGGTCTTCTCTCCAAAGGATTCGTTGAAAATCTTGATGTTTCGGCGCTACTGAAATCTGTCTAAACATCTTAACGATGTCCGCAGAAAATACGAATCTGTGCATTCGAAAACGCAGACAAACGTTGAACAGGTTGCGTTGTATACATGGGCCAATATGAAGTGCACCGTTAAGAGATTGTCCATCCCGATCTTGGAATGAACCGTCGAACACCACCCGCAGCTTGGCACCTATGACTTGATGGTGTGGCAAATAGAATGACATCTTAGAGAGGTTTGTAGCTTCGTCTGCAGCCACTTCCTGCATGTGACCCAGCTGGATATACTCTCTCATGAACTGAGTATATTTTTTAATTTTAGGCCGGCCCCCTTTTATAAAAGACCCCCCGCCGGGAAAGAGGAACCCCCCCCCCCCTAATTTTAAAAAAAAAATAGGTTTTTTTTTTTTTTGAGGGAAAAAAAAAAAAACATTCTTTTTTTTTTGGGGGGGGGGGGGGGGGGGGAAGGGGGGTCCGCCCCCTTCCTTCCTTCCCTTTTTTTTTGGGTTTGGGGGGGGTGGGGGGGGGGAGGGAAGGGTAATTTTTAAGTAGGGGGGCCCGTTTTTTTTTTTCTTTTAAAAAAAAAAAAGAAGGGGAAAAAATATTTTTTATTAAAAATGGGAGGGGGGTTTTTTTTAAACGTGCGCATTAATATCGAATGGAAGGACTCGACACACGAGATATCATCTGAAGAGAGTAGAAACCTCTGGTTATTCCCGCTTTGACGTCTGAGATGCTCGATGTAGCAACTCGAAATGGCGAACGTTCAAGCCCAAACGTCTGTAGGCACCGTTTCGAAATGAAAGACAAGTCTGAGGCGCTATCCAGTAAAATACGGCACGTATGCAAGGCTCCTTGGGAACTTCGCACGTGTACCATTGCAGTTGGTAGAGTACTTCTTCTTTGCCCTTTTGGCTTATTGGGTCTGGTAACATTCATCATGGCTACTGCTGATGCCGCGGGTGCTTCTTCAGAAGCCTGACTTGAGTTGCCTTGGTGCTGCTCTGCGCTCTTATGCTGTGTAGAATAGCTCTCAGGATGCAGCATAGAATGATGGCGCTTGCAATGCTTGCAAGAAGCTTTCGAGTCGCAAGCGGTTACTCCATGTCCAGTCCTCAAACAATTAAAGCACAGATACTTCTCCTTCGCGAAGGTGTAACGTTGCTTGACAGTCAAGCTCTGGAATTTAGGACAAGCCGACAGTGTGTGCTCAGTACTATGACATTTCATACAATTACCTGTAATGGCAAGCAAGCTGCGTGCTTGCCTTTTTCCCTTTTCATCCCTCTGTTTGCTCGCTACCTGATCGACAACTTGACTGAGCTCAAGGGGATCGCATCGTGAGTCCAAAAACTTGAGGATGGTAGGATTTTCAATGTCCTGTCATCCCTTGTTGATGAGCAAGTATGAGCCAAAGTCAAGGCCCGTTTGTCCAGAAGCATCTAAAGCCCGAATAACGGGGCTTTTCGTAGCGATCACTCAAGGATTTTCACGCAACCTCGTAATTAGCATCTACGACAGGCAAATGCTGGATGAGTATCGTTGCTTCTCCTATGACACATGACTTCAGATGATGAAACTTCTGTATATTCGTTAGTGCTTCCTTTCCATGAATGGTACTCTCAAACAGGTCCTTGAAAGCATGCCATTCCTTATAATCTCCACCAAAGGGCTTGATGTGGATTTTGGGTAACTCACAATCTCTTGTTGTCGGCTTTGCAACCGACTGTGAGCCTGATGAAGACGTAGATTGCTGTGGCGAGAGCAATATCTCAACCAATAGTTGCTGTTGTTCCATTTGACGCTGCATCTGCAGTTGTTGATGCTCCATTTGACGTTGCATCTGTTGAAGATCTTCCTGACAAGCGAACCACCGTTGCCAGCCGGACCGCATTCTTCCAACTTGCCAGACGATGCCAAATCAGCACGTAAAGCCTTAAGGCGAACATTCGCCGTTTCACGTTTATCCTCGTATACCTCGTAATATTAAGTAGGGTCCACGTAACCCTCCAGCTCGTTTGCCAATTCATCACCGACTTGAACTCCTCCCACTATTGACAAAGTTTCCAATTTAGTGTCAATTGTAAAGACGTCTGCATCCTGTGTGATCCTCTGCATATGTATATATGCAACTAATTGTTGACTTTAATCTTCCTCTGTCCTTCATAAAGTTTTCATTTCCTCCATGATAAAATGTCAAGAAATTTCACTGCTTGTGTGGACCAAAATTTCAAGACGCTTGTTATATCAATAACAGATATCGATAGGCGTGTGGCGCCACCGTGTCAATCCGCGCTTTTTCCAATAAGCACGCGATTGCCTATTCGATAGTAGGCCAGAACTATCGACTAGTAACTTTGAGGTTAATATTTAATTGCCACCGAATTGCAACAAATTATTAACCAATGAGTAACAAAGAAACAATGCCCAACGATCCGGTTCGAAGGACCAAATTATGATGATGAATAAACCACTGTGTTTAGTATCTCATAAGAACTTAACTTTATTTTTACTATATATACATATGGGTTGTACAAGAGAGACAGAGACAGAGAATATCAGACTGGCGCCAGCAAATTCCAGAAAAACTTATAAAATACAAAAACAAAAGCATTGTGGCATTGTGCAAGATCATTCATGAGACTTAGAGTACGAAATATGTAGAAATATAAATGAAATGACAATTGGTTCCTCAACACATATCTTGGCCTTGATCAACGTTTTCATTTCCTCCATGATGAAATGTCAAGAAACTCCACTGCTTGTGTGGACCAAAATTTCAAGACGCTTGTTTTTCTCAGAGATGTGTTCTTTCACGATCTCGTCGATTATATCGATAACAGATATCGATAGGCGTGTGGCGCCACCGTGTGAATCCGCGCTTTTTCCAATAAGCACGCGATTGCCTATTCGATAGTAGGCCAGAACTATCGACTACTTTGAGGTTAATATTTAATTGCCACCGAATTGCAACAAATTATTAACCAATGAGTAACAAACAAACAATGCCCAACAATCCGGCTCGAAGGACCAAATTATGATGATGAATAAACCACTGTGTTTAGTATCTCATAAGAACTTAACTTTATTTTTACTATAACTGTACTGAACTGTGTCTGCCACTGCTGCTAGAACACGTCTTGATCGTTCGTTTGCTTGCTTAATGAAATGACAATTGGTTCCTCAACACATATCTTAGTAGCTCGCGCCAAAATCCTTGAAGCATTGCTTGAGTATGCTGCCAGTAGCTCAATCGATTGGTCGGAATCTGCTAATAGCTGTCTTCAGGAACTGCTGTGTAAGTTCTGCCAATTAAAAAGTGTGCCGGTGACAGGTAGGCAATTTCAGTATCCGATGGTGTGCACAATGGTCGCGAATTAACGACTGATTCTATTTGCGAGAGCAGTGTGTGCATCTGCTCAAAGGTGAGGACGATGGTTCCTATTACTCATCGCAAGTGCAGCTTAACCGAGCGCACTGCCGACTCCCACTTATCACCCCAGTGGGGTGAATATGGGGGAATGAAATTCCATTTAATGCCTTGATCTGCAAGGGCTTCCGAAACGACTTCATTGTGCTCGCGTAAAAGAGAAGCTGTACCATATCATCTAGTGCGCGTTTTGCGCCAACAAAGTTGCGAGCGTTATCGCTACAGATTTGGGAGCATTTCCCTCGACGAGCCATAAAACGATTTAATGCCGCCAAGAATGTGTCTGTGCTGAGATCAGTGGCTAGCTCCAGATGAAGAGCTGAAGTAACCATACATACAAACAGGCATAGGATTCCGTCCCTTGTGAACCTTTAGCAAAATAGGTCCAGCGTAGTCGCATCCAGTATGCTCAAATGGAAAGGCTTGTCGCACTCGAACAGTCGGCAAATTGGCCATAAACTGTTGTGCAGTGTGATGGCGCTGTCTAAAACAGTTTAAACATTCATGTGTGATACGTCGAATAAGATTTCGTGCGCCAATGATCCAATATTTCTGGCGAATTATTACAAACATGGTTGAAACTCCTGGATTAAGATTGACTTGATGCTCATGCTTCAGCAGCAATTCCACAAGGCGATGGTGTTTCGGCAAAACTACTGGGTGCTTGGCGTCTGTAGGCAGATGTGACCTTTCTAAACGTCCACCCACACGTATAATTCCATCTTCGTCTACGTAGGGAGATAGTTTGCTTAAAGTTGATCGGCGCTCCAAAGGCTGCTTCCTCAAGAGCAGCTGTATATCGTCATTGAGTCGATTTTGTGCCTGTCGTAGGCAAAACTTCTTTGCCTTGGTCATTTCATCAAACTTTAGAGGTCCAGAATATTTAGGCTGGCTTGATTTGGTAAGTCGTGCAGCCAAGATGGTCCCTTCCACCATAGATCAAAGTTCATTAACTCACTCGCTAGCAGGATTTTCCTTAGTGCTGACATCTAGCTACGTGGTATGGTCTCTAGTATTTCTGCCGTTCGGTTGGCAACAAATGTTTTCAGTTTACAGGGTTGATGCGAAAGCCATGACAAAACGATTGTAGAATATGTCCATGCGTATATTTTAGCATCCTTCTGGCGCAGACCAGATTTTACTGCTTGATTTAGTGGTGAAACTCTTGTTTTAGCTGCAATGAGTGCCAATCCTATGCTTCCACTTGGTGTGCACACGGTTGTAAATGACACAGAGAAGCCTTTAATGAAGCATCTGAAAATCCATGCAGTTCGACGACATTGGGTTGATTGTCTACAAATCGTGGTATCTTCAGGTTCCTTAACGTGAAAATGTATTTTCTAAATGTTTGCCATATGTGTATACATTTGAGAGCATTTTTAATGCCGTTAAGAAATCGAAGAGGAGACTTTGTTTCCAGTCGAAACGACGTCATTGTGCTCGCGTGAAGCGAGAACCTGTACCATTTCATCCAGTTCGCGATTTGCGCCAACAAAGTTTTGAACGTTATCGCTATACATTTGGGAGCATTTGTTAATACCGCCTTGTTATCGAAGAAGAGATGACTTAGTTTCCAGTTGAAACGTAGCTCTTACCTCGAAATATCTCAATTTTCGTGAAACATATTTCAAGCTTGGTTAACATTGCTAGATTGATAAATGCAGGTGCTGTTACCCTCCGTAACTTTTGGATACTGTTTTAGCCCTCCACGGATCATTGATTTCTCTTGGATCTGAAGCTGATGTATTAAATGCAGTACATATTGTTAAAAAACAAATGTCAGTATTTGGAAGGGTATCTGAGAAACCGACAAGAGGAAAGACGCGTCAGAGACAAAATTCAAAGTACTTCGAAAGTATTTGTTGCAGCACAAAGCAGATGCATGCAATATCAATCAACTGAACATAGGTTAGCATTCTGTCCAGTTTTTATTTCGCTACCTTTTATTGAGCGATTTAAGATTGTTAAGACAGAGTCACTTTGTTTAAAGTGGCTCAATAAGAGTCATCCAGTCTCAGTGTCCTACATTGAACAAATGTCGACTGTGTGGAGGTTTATATCACTGAAACATGTATAAGGCTTCAAACATCCAGGGAAATTATTAACCGGATGGACCTTCTATTTAACATCAATCGCAACAAACCACTTATAATACACGTGAAATATGTAGAAATATAAATTAAATGACAATTGGTTCCTCAACACCACTTTACAAGCAAATATTATTTCTCAATTAACGGCTATGACGTCACACCTGCGCGCGGAGGTGCAGCAATAGTCATCAAAAGGGGTATCAATTATGTGGAACTGCCTTTGTTTCAGGAGCCCTGGGCCCAGTGCGCCAAATTAAGAGTCTTAAGCCCAACCGGAGACAACGCTATTGCGCCCGTCTACTGCCCTCCAAGACACCACGTTGCTCAATCCCTGTTCCAAAACCTATTTGATAGCTTAGGTACTCGCTTCATTATTGGGATCCCGCATTATCAACCCCAAGGGCAGAGCCTGGTTTAACTGCATAGCGAACAACAGGTTTGACTGCCACTCCACTGGAGAGCCCACGTACTGGCCCATGGACAAGGCCCAGACCTGGACTTCGCTGTCTCAAAGGAGTTGCATAGACACAGGGTTATTGCCAGCAACGATATAGATCTCTGCTCCGACCACTGCTCAGGTACCGAAGGACTTCTTTCAGAGGTTTTGGAGGAGGAATTGTTGAGTCAAAGGGATGCCTGTTAACGGAGATCGTTTGGGATAACAAGCGAATAGATGTATCCATCTACGTAGTTCAAGATAAAGAACTTAATCCCCGTCTCTATAAGCAAGGGAGCGAATTTATGGATAGCCCGCTTGTAAGTGCCTTTGGAGGTTTAACGTCCACCACGCCACTGCAAGATTGGCACATTATCTTTCTTTAGAATTACCATTATGCCTTCATTGACATTGTTATATAGTTTCTTCCATTTTGAATTCCTGTAGGTACTCCTGAGACCATTGTGTCCAGAATGCATGCTTAAGCCGTTCCACTTATTCGTATTATTCTGGATAATCAGGATCAACCGCTGTTTTCCTGGCTCTGCATCTGGTTGGGCTACCAACCGATCTCCGATCAATAGATGGCCTGGGGTTAGAGCTGTCAGTTGGTTGTTTGCTCCAACAAAGTTTGCTGTATTATCGCAGTATAATGTCTGGCATCTCTCTCTGCGCCCAACGAAGCGCTGAAGCGCACGCATAAATGAGGAGGAGGTGGACAGGTTTCCTACCAACCCCAGGTGAACTGCCTTGGTTGCAAAACATACAAATACTGCGATGTAAGCTTACCTACTCCGGCGTGGAGAAACGGTCTATTCTGAGAAACCCGGTGCTCAGGTATGTCGCCCATGACTTGTTTAATGAACTGAGGCCGGTACTCGGTGCATGCCACGCAGCCCTGGATTACATTTCTGATCATCGGCTTCACCTTAATAATGTGGTACTGTTCCGTGTAGTGCCTCATGTCCACAATGAAGATTCTCTTCATGAAGTTTCCGTAGTATCATTTTTACCACCAGATCATCATACGGCAGTTGATACTAGTGGTTGTTGTAGTCGAGATGCTAATCGTATAATTAAATGTTTATCACGTATTAGTGGCAATGTTGTCACCGTACTTTTGCGATCCAACGGTTAATCAGGTCGTTTCTTTAAATGACATAATTCATATGCAAATCCTGCAAAACATGCTTTGGAATTTTCGTGTTGTTTTCATGCCAGGTCACAAACCATCTAAATTCGCTTGGTGGCCACATGTTGAAGAAGCATTTTTGCACTTACCACAACCGGTGCGAACAGGCCTAGAGGATTTGACCGACTTCAGAGAGCACAACTCGTCTGGATATTCCCTTTTTTTTCAAGAATGACAAAGACTATACAGAGAGAGAGTATAAATAGAGAGCATACAGGGAGAGAATGAATAGAGAGAGAACGTAGAGGGAGAGCACGGGAGTCTTGTTGGAGAAGAAGAACACCATATAGAGATATATAATTTGTATTATTTCTATCAGAATTTAAGCTGTAATAAATGTATCCAAAAAATCGGTATCTTGACAAATCAGAAGTACGATACGAAGACACGCAGCATTCGGAAAAGACGGAATAATTTATTTTTATAAATGATGAAATAAATTAAAGAATCCAACGAGACAAGGGAAAAAGACAACCGGCAAAAGTGCAAAACGGTCACGATTTCCCGAAAGATTAAAAGGGATATCTATAGGTCAACGAAACAGTGGAAGAAAGACAAAACGGCAAAGAAGCAAAACGGTCACAAAACTTGAAAAGTTGTAAAAAGACAAAGGTAGATACATAAAAAAAACGCGTCGGGAATTCCACAAAATTAACAAAAAAAGCTGTGAAAGAGACAACTATAGATCAATCGGAACGCGGGAAAAGACGCCACGCCATTATTCGCAAGACGGTCACGAATTCCCAAAGTAACGGAAAAAGGTTTGGACGGATTTCATGGGGAGGCAAGACATCGACAACGGCAAGACATAAGGGACGAAGCAAACATCGACGTAGAAATCTCCACGAGAAAGGCAATCACAGAAGAGGCGGCAACGTCCCGAACCTAACTATCGAATGTACCGATAACATTTATCGATAAATCAATCGAGGGAAAGGGCCAGATCTAAAAACACGATAAAAGAGATAATTGAGTTGGATATTATTGGAGTTGGATATTATTTTACAGACAAACAATATTCATGTAAATGGTAACAAACAAGCCAAGATTCATCAAGCCAATTTCATCAAATTACGACAATTCTAGGAACGGACCAAATAAACACCGACGAATACGATTTCAACCAGCAAAATAGTACGATGCAAAGACAAATGGATGAACTAAAAACATACGATCGACGTACGAACACAAAATCTGATAATGGAACGACAGGAGCGTGTAAATGAACCCGCAAGGTCGGAGGAAAACCATCAGCACGACGAAGTCGAGCAACAAGCTATGGGACAGCGCATAAGTCCACGGGACTACAACAGCAATACATCGATAAAAGATGTTATAGGAATGCTTCCCAAATTCGACCCAATAAAAGGGGCAGTGAATTCACAACAATTTTTGGACAAAGTAGAACAGTTTCCGATCGTGTATGAATGGAGAGATGCCACCATATTGTTTGCTATACATCACAAGCTAAGAGGTGTAGCTAAAGACTGGCTGGATTCACAGGCAAATGATGCGCCGCAAGAGAAAGCATAACGAAACATTAATTGAATACTTCTACTCAATGATGGCGATAGGTCGAAAAGCAAATATAGACGATAAATCCATCAACTCATATATTATCAACGGATTAAATCAGCAAGAGTCAACAAAAGCTTTGCTAGCCATGAATTTATGTACATGTGCAGAATTGTTTCGGTCACGGTGTCGAAAGTTGATAGCATAAAGAATAAGAAGTGTCCCCCAATCTTGAAGAAAATATTTATTGAAGGACATGAATATGATGAGGCATTTGTAGACACTGGCAGTGACAATACATTCATGCAAAAGTCTCAGGTACCGAAGGACGCAGTTCTACAGGTTATGACCAAGTCTTTCAGAGGTTTTGGAGGAGGAATTGTTGAGTCAAAGGGATGCCTGTTAACGGAGATGGTTTGGGATAACAAGCGAATAGATGTATGCATCTACGTAGTTGAAGATAAAGAACTTAATCATGCAGTCCTCTTAGGAAGGGATATTTTATGTGCAGAGGGTAAAACAAAGGTCGAAACGAAGTCAACTAATACTCCGATGGAGGTAAAATGCGAGTTTGACATCGGCGCTGAGGTTGACGATCCTCAGCGCAAACAGGTGAGTGATCTATTGAACGCTTATACAGACTGCTTTGCTGAAGATGTTTCAAATATTGACAGATGCAAATCAACAAAGATGGAGATCAAAGTAACAACCACGAAGCCAATTGTGGGTCGGCGATATCAAGTACCATTTGCGAAAAGAGATGCATTACGAACAGTAGTAGATGAACTCCTGAAGTACAACATAATCCAACGAAGCACATCACCACATGCAGCATCCTCGATTTTGGTGCCCAAACCCAATGAAGAACATCGCTTATGTGTTGATTTCAGAGCCCTCAACGCAGTCACAGTAAAGCAACACTACCCCATGCCAGTCGTAGAAGAGTAGGAAATCATTTCTTCACAACGCTGGATATGACGTCTGGATATTATCAAATTGAAATGAGCAACGAGAGCAAGATATTTACAGCCTTTATGACAACAGACGGATTATTTGAGTTTAATGTCATGGCTTTTGGTTTGATTAATGCGCCAATTGTATTCCAAAAAGTCATCGCAGATATCATACGAAACCTCAAATATCAAAGAAATATAATAAGCTATGTTGATGAAGTTATTATTTCATCAAAAACGATTGACGAAGGAAAAGTTATCCTAAATGAATTTTTAGAAGCGGTTAAATCCGAGGTATTAACTCTACGTCCATCTAAGTGCAAGTTCATGAAAAAAGAAGTCAAATTTCTAGGTCATATTATTACTGGTAAAGGAATTCAACCAGGAAAAGAAAAGACACAATGTATAGCTGAATATCCGCAGCCAACGAATGAAACAGAAATACGGATATTTTTAGGAATTACTGGATTCTTCCGTAAATTTTTTCCAAATTATAGCATAATAGCACAACCATTGAGTATGCTTTTGAAGAAATCTTTATATGAACACCTGATCAAAATGAGGCTTTCAACCGTTTAAAAGAAGCTATTACAACGGAACCAGTCCTAACGCTATATGACCCAACGAAATATCATAAAGTGCATACGGAACCACCACAGGAATTTCGGCAATACTATTTCAACAGGAAGACGAGGATATCAAGCCGGTATTTTATTTCAGTAGACTTTGTACGGATTCTGAAAGTCGGTATTCAAGCCATGCCCGAATCATTGGAAAGATTCCGGGTATACCTTCTTGGATCTCAATTTTCAGTAATAACGGATTGCAACGCTGTAGCAACATTAAAGAACTCAACCGCTCTTCAGCCGCCTATTGCGCGTTGGTGGCTCAGACTCCAATAATTCGACGTCATGTAAGCACCGACCGGGCTTAGATTTTCCACATGTAGATGGAATGAGCAGCCAACCAGTGCTTAGGCAAGCAGCATTTAAACGATGGTTTTTAAAGTCCCATAGATGATGACTGGGTGCACCATGCAAGCGATCCAAGCTAAAGATTTTTGAAATATTTAAAATGAAGATAAAGTGCTGATTGGAAGAATAAAAACATTGTTTTTAAAGCAGATTACTAAGAAAAACAGACAAAGGCGATAAATTAGTAGTTCCTCAAGAAGTTCGTTGGAGAATTACTAAAAGCAACCACGATGATGTAGGTTATTACAGTGCGCAGAAGACAATGGAACGAATTGGTCGTTATTTTTGGTTCCCGAGGATGAGAAAATTTATTAAGTCATACATAGACTCATGTCCCGAATGCTGTATCAATAAAATAAAAGGAGGAAAACCAGATGGAGAAATGCACATGCAGGATGTAATACCGATGCCATTCCGGACAATAAATATCGATCATATTGGACCATTTCCGAAAAGCAAGAGCGGAAATATTTACATTTTGGTCGCACCACGCAACACAAAGACCATCCCCAGTTATTTAAGCGCTTTCGCACAAGTTTGGTATTTTTGGACAACAATAACGCATCATATCAGATAGAGGTACTTTGTTTACATTAAAGGAAATCAAAGTTTTTGTGCAAAACTATGGCATACAACATATTAAAACAGCAGTGCGCACACCACGCGCCAACGGTCAAGCTGAGAGAATGAATAAAATACTACTAAACGCGCTGAAAACAAGTACGGATAAAAACAAGGATTGGGATCAACATTTGTTCAACATACAGTGGAGTATGAATACAAACGTGAATTCAACGACAAAATTTTCTCCAAACCAATCAGAATTTAAGCTGTAATAAATGTATCCAATAAATCGGTATCTTGACATTTTTTTTGGTGTAGAGTACGACCAACACTGGACGAGGCCGGTTTGATCCCAGTTTGGCTTCAGAGAGTGCCATGGTATACCCGAGCAGTGCCATAGGATCACGGACAAAATACTGGAAGCATTTGAGGAGAAGAAATACTGCAACGCAGTTTTTCTTGACGTCAAACAGGCATTCGACAGAGTTTGGCACATTGGGCTGTTGCACAAATTAAAGATCGTGCTACCAGCACCGCATTACCTTTGGCTACGCTCTTACCTCAAGGCCAGAATGTTCTAAGTGAGATGTGGAGATGCAATATCTGGAATCGAAAACGTCAAGGCCGGAGTCCCCCAGAAAATGTTGAATCTAAGGCTCAAAAGCTACATGTGGCTCATAGGCAGAAAGGTCGACACTGCGGCTGCGCATGAAGCCCATGAGGACATATGGGATACCAATCTGGTGTACAGCCAGCCGCAAAAACTGTGAGCTCATGCAGACCAGAACAAGGCTCTCAGAATAATATCGAATGCGCAAATATACACCACCAACACAGAGATCCACGAGGAACTCAACATGCCCTGGGTTCTGGGCGAGATAGCTAGGCTCAGCAAGGCTCATCTGGAGCGTCTTGACAGGCACACCAACCATCTGGTCATAAATCTTCTAGACAACAGCACTACCACCCGCCGCCTAAGAAGACTCCATCTATTGGACCTACCAGCCCGGGAGGAGTGATGGATGGATTTCAACAACGTGTTGATCGCCGGTATTTGGTGGCAGTGCGCCTTAATAGCTTTGTTTAAAGTTGATTTATATTCGCCGCCAATTCGAATTGATCCATTCTTCTTTATAACTGGTAGAATTGGAGTAGCCCAATCTGAATACTCCTTAGGTTTACGAATCCCTTGTTTGCTTAGCAGATTCAGATCTTCCTCGCCTAGTCCTTTGAGAGCATATGGAATTCGACGTGGATGTAATCAAACTGGTGGCGCTGTTGCAGCAGTGTTTATGGTGACTGGCGGACCAGTGTAACATCCAAGTTCTATTGGAAATAAGTGTTCGAACTTTTCCAGAATGCTTGCGATTTCTACTGCCCACTGAATGAATGCCCTTGATACTGATGCCTAGTGGGTCAAACCAGTTGCAACCCAGAAGGTCGCTACAACCTCTTTTAATGACGATGACTGGTATATTACACAGGCCATAATGATTTTTGGTGACATTAACTTGAGAGGTGTTCTTAACTAATTCGGGTACGCTGATTCTCATTGCATACTAGGTTTTTGTCCATTACGTTCAGATTCTGTGAAATCAGGAGATCTGGGGTCGGAAAATGGGCACCCAAATGTATACTATAGAAAGTTTAAAACAAAATTTTCAACATTTTTAGCTCATTTCAGAATATCCGGTGTAAGAAATATAGCTCGTGTTCGCAAATATTACTAATACACAAGTGCCTAAGAGTTCCATAATTCTTTAAAATTAAAAAGCAGACAATTCCTGGGATCTCTATAGCATACTTTTTGGTTTAAATTTAAATCAATATAGAACCATATCCAAAGTGTAAGATATTATGCATGTAACAAAGAAGTACCTCTTTGATATTTTGTAAATTGCTATTAAATAATACTTAATATATGTAAGGTACGAGGGAGAGTTACAGAGTTTAACGGCAGCAAGCGGACAGATGATCACGAACAGCAGAGTTTAACAACAGCAAGCGGACAGATGATCACGATCAGCAGAGTTTAACAGCAGAACAACAGAGAGTACAGTTGGCAGCAGAATATGGCAGAAGAGACAGTTGAAGTTGGAGAGTCGAAAAAGCAGCAGCAGTGAGAGAAAAAAGAAGTGAATTGAAGCAGCAGATTATGAATAATTGTAACTTTTTCCAAACTTCTTTTACATTAATACAATAAATATAGTTGAGTTTACTCAACTCACATATATTAATAGGTTAAAATAAAACAGTTTTTAGCATAATGTTGTTTAAATTATGCAATAAAATACTGCAAATGCGTTCAATTTGAATAACTTCAACACACTTTTCTCGAAAACCTGACGTGGTGGACAAAAACTAAGAACAGGGCCGTGCTCAGCACCTCTGAATTACTATAGGGCACCTATTGAACTTAAAACTCATGACCTCAAAAATGTCGGCCTATGTTATCAATTTTACGACCGTTGTAATAAATTGATACATCAAAAACTCATAGATTCGGTTGTCATTAAACCGCGGATCGTAGTTGTATACATTTGGCTTGGTTGTTGGCCAGATACGACCATAAGTGCTCAACTTCTTCATAGTTACGTCGGATCCAGAATCCTCTTCAAAAAAAAAAGATTGACCATTAATCTGAACCGTAATACGTTACTTTAGGCTCACCAGATTAGATATGAGATTAGATTAGATATGATATGAAGTTTACCGATTTCCCGCGTGAAAATTTGCCCTTTACTGGACGAACATCGTTCGGCGAATCTTTATTACGGCAGTCACGCTTAAGATAGCCTTTCCGTACACAACCGTGACATACTGCATTATGACTTGACAGGGCTCTATGCACAACAGTAACTTCTTCAAATATTTCTCTTATTACTCTCTCGCGAGTTCAGACAAGCCTCTATCAAGCAGAGTTGGGAACTTCTTGAAAGTATACTTTTGTTGGAAGTGGCCTTCTAAAAAACAGAGTTTTAAAACTCTTAACTTCAGCATGAATTGACAACCGAATTGATTTTAGATTCCGCTGATGAGACGGACTCCCAGTTGACTTATGCCATGCAGAGAGATCTGATGCGTGAAAAGCACCAGGAGCCGGGACAATGGACTTGCGACTGGCAGCAGTCGGCCATCGTAACTGTGGAATGCTGCTTGTTGCATGCGCCCACACATCACACACGGATGACACCTGATGCGTCAATGAACTGATTTCAATTAAGCATGGCACTATACGTGGACAGAGATTTCTTCTGCTGGTGGACCGAGCAGACATATCCTTGTGTACAAGTATCTGCACACTCAGACCGCGACTAGGGAGATCCGCCGAATTGTCCTCTAAACGGACATGATTCCATATTGCGCTACTTGTTGCCGTAAGAATCTTAGCTACTCGACTGGCGACAAACGTTGTCCATGTGCGGGGTGGCCTTTTTAAGCATGACAGTACGACGGTTGAATCTGACAAATAAAATGCCGTACTTTGGCTTGAATCACAAAGCGAGCCAGCCAGCCAGCGGGATCGAAAAACTTGGCTAATTTCGGTGCCTTCGATTGATATTAATACCTTTATCCAATTTTGCCATTTGTTTATTAGATCACCCTTGATTTGGTCATCCCAACTGATTCCAGACTCCCATACATCTCACATAAGGGTTCGTCGTTTGATTGTGACTGGTGTTATGAGCCCCAATGGGCCGAAAATCAGTTTTTTTTTTTTCAGAAATTTTTTTTGAGGAAGACATAAAAGATAGGAGGCTGAAAATTGTTTTTGGTCTATAAAATGTTGTAAATAAACGTCGATCGATTGTTAGTTAGCTTGGATTGGTTTTTTTCCTTTTCGGCAGCTGGTGCGTCTCACTTGATCAAGCGTCACCGGAAGAAGAAGGAAGCCACTTCCAGTTTGGCCTCAGGCCTCATACCGATAATTCCCTCATACGGGCTTAATACTAACAAACGATACCTAAAATACTGGCTTACTACGAACAATCGATACTTAGAAATACTGACATCGATATATGTGTAAATATTTAACAGAATTCATAAATAACTGGCATCTTACAACTCGGCCATCCGACAATCGATTTTAGTTGTTAACAAAAGGGGTAAATAATAACATTAAGTGGCTACCCTTCAGTACCAAATGTCGCCGGGGACAAAATCGCCGCAAATTCTAAGCCACTGACGTCGGCAGAAAAAAATTCTGCCAGCGTATTTCATGCTGAGGTTAGCCGACGACACCCGAACGATCTAATGTCGTCATTAAAAACCCGATCGGCTGCCGAAAAGCAACAACATTTAAAAAAAAAAAAGAAAAAAAATTAGACAAGAAGTACAGCAGCAAAGAATACTTTATGTGCTTCACTTCGTTCGTCTGTGCATTGTTGCTATTTTTTTCTCCCATTTATACTCGCCGCGCTTTGTACTTTTCGTTTCTTTGTGCATTTGCGATTGATTTTCGGAAGGGCACGACCTATGTAGCTCAAATTGTTACATACAATTTTAAGTAATTTTTTCTATGTCCATGTATACAACAATAAAGGTAAGAGTTATTAAGATATTACGCACTTTTCATTCCCCACTAAAATGTTGTTCTTTTCAGAATCCATCCAAAATTCGATTCCGGATGAGCAGGCAAAATAATAATACAACAAGCAAAACAATAAAAAAGTGAGAAAAATGTATGTAAACATAATAATAGTTAAACTTAATTTAATGTCTTACAGAAATATAAATAAAATAAATATAAGTAAATATGTTATTAAATAAAAACTAATGCATGTTAAAAATCTAAAATCTAAATTAAATCAACGTTTTATTTATTTTTGGGGAAAATGCGACATGTCGCCGAAAATTCGATTGTAAATCCGAGGAATAATTTTGCGGGGACATTGTGTCGACATATCGCCGCAACTTCGATTAAAAAACAACCACCACTTTACGCAGACATTCCGGCGAAATGTCGCCGCAAGTTCCGTTGAACGCACGACCGACTTTGTTATTCGTGTTCAGAGGAAATTCCGGCGACCATGTCGCCGAAAAATCGAGAGAATGTCCGAGGCGCTAGGACATGCAATGCTAAATGTCGCCGCAAATTTGTGTGGCTTGTCCCCTGAAATTCCGAGGCGACATCTCACAAATCGCCTCGGATTTTCTGAGGAATTTGCGGCGACCGGTACTGAAGGGTAGTGTCGCCTTTGTTTGTGTGTATGTGTTTGTATGTGTATGGTGTATGTGTGGTTAGAGTTTTGCAAGCCTTGGTGGTCACAGAACATTATGGCATGTTCATGATTGCTCACCCAAAATACACACACACACACACTTGCTGGCATACACTCAAACATCTAGAGAACGTGCAGATCCTTTCTCTTCTCTACAACATCTCCACCCTTAGCCAATCCAGTTTGCATTATACACACACACACACACATAATACACACACATGCTGCTGCTGCTGCTGCCTAAAGTAGTTTGTAACATAAGATAAAGTTGCAGTAAACTTGCCATCTCTTGCCCTCTCCTTCTTTATGTCTCTAATGAAAATGTAAAAATCTTTGGCTCACTAGTGTTTTATTTGTCCAAAAGATTTCTGAGCAAACATGCACGAAGCAGACAGAGAAGAGAAGCACAATGGGGCTTGGGGGTAGAAGTCTTTTGCCTTATTTCGATTTCTCTTTATCCCTTTTGCCATGCCCATCCCAGACCAGTAAGACAGACAGCCAACCAGCAGGCCACCCACCACCGTCGCACTGCAGTCTTTTTTTTCCTTCCAGGAGGCAATTTTAAAGCCAATCCCCACCCCACCCTACCCTAACACGCCCCTTTCATTCTTAAGAAAGGGCAGCCAAGTAAATCTGTCAAACAGCAAATACGAGTAAATAATAAAATCAACTTATTGCTGAGACTCTGTGTGTGTGTGTGTTGTGAGTGTGAGTTGTAATGTTTCGAAAATTGATTTTTGTTGACGAAAAAACAGCAAAAGAAAACAATTGAAATGGTTCTTAAGACGAGGGGTAGATAAATATTTGTAAGCCATCAAAAATTTTGGAAAGCGCAGGTGTTTTGTAGGTTTAAAGCACACCTTAGGGCGGCGCTAAAAAGAAAGTTTAATGGAGGAATTAGAAGATGAAGAAGAAGAAAAAATTAAACAAAAAGCTGCTTATTGCAACTAAAGGAGGAAAGAAGAAAAAGGACTAGACAATTGAGACGTAACCACAAATTCCACCGGAAAAACCCCGTTCATACTTCATGCTATGGCAACTATGGCGACAGTAGGTTAAGCCAGCAAAAAATAAAATATGCCGATGCCAAACAAAAAGAAAGATTTTTATCGACTTACTTTCGAGTGGCTGAACGACGAGAAAAGAAACATGTTTTTTGCATGCTGAAAACTTTACCACTATTATTATATACTTATATCGATATCCTAATATACGCATAAAACACGAGTTGCACAAAAGATTAAAGAATATAGAAGAGTTAGATGCTAGTAAGTTAACAAGAAAGATTCTTAATGAAGTAACTCAGATTCAGAAGCAATGGATTAGTTACCATAGCCAAATGATACACAGTGGTGTAACGGAACACTACTATTTTATAAATGGAAAGTATGAGGAGGGTTTAGAGATGGCAGCCAGATTAATAGCCAAAGGAGAGTCAAGTAGGCAGGGCACGGTTGAGTCGGAGAGCAGTGAAGCAGATGCAGCGATGTCAGGAAATGTTGAGGTCAGCATCGGAGAGTCGCGGGGAAAAGCGACCTCTAGTAATGAGAACGCTAATGTTAGCCAGGAAAAATTTCAAGAACATGGTGAGCAAAGATTTACGTACGATAGACAATAGAACAGGCGAAATGTATATTAAAAAAATAAAATTCTTGTTCAAGAAGGTACAGATGTGCCATGTGTGAACTTATACATAATGAAACGCTTAGAGAGGTCATAGAAGAATTAGAATTCGATCTTCAGAATATCTTGGTAGCATTAGAAGAGAAAATAAAGGATCAGAAAAATTTGAAAGCTGAGAATGTTACCGTGAGAGGCGAACTACCAGAGTTGCCAAAAATACAAGTACCCACATTTTCAGGAGAGCCAAGAGAATGGGACTTGTTTGTAGAATTATTCGCGGAACTGATTGAAAAAAGAGAGGATCTAAGTCTTACGCTTAAATTCAACTATATGAAATCCGCGTTAAAGGGCGAAGCCAGGACCATGGTAGCCCATCTATTGTCAGGTTCAGCTGACAATTATAGTGCCGCTTGGGAATGGTTAACCAAGCGGTATAAAAATAATCGGAGGGTATTTTCCGAACAATTAAGTCGGATCGTTGATTTACCGATGATCAACAATGAATCCGCAAAAAATGTAAAAGGAGTGATTGACATAACTAATGAGTCAATACACTTAATTAAAATTAAAGCAAATTTGTCCGATGAAGTTGACGTAATAGTCGCTCAACTCATACTTCGGAAATTTGACAGAGAGACTCTACAATTGTATGAGAGCAAAGATATTGCTCACTAAGTGCCACGAGCAAAGAAGAGAAAAAACCGCTAAAAACTGTGTTAAATTATGCGGAAGTAGAAGATAAAAGTCCGCTATGCAAAATTGCCGGGCACAAAGCGTATAAGTGCTATATGTTTAAGGGTTTGACACCTACTGAAAGGTATGAAACAGCCAAAAAAGTGCAGCTTTGCATAAGATGCTTGAACCATTCAAGCAATAAGGTGTGCACTAATGAAATGGTCTGTTCATTGTGCAGTAAGGAACACCATACCTTACTTCATTTTGAAGAAAAACAGGAGAGAGTTAATACTTGTGTAACCGCACAACCAACACTGTTGGCCACAGCTTTAATACAAGTAAAAAAATGTAAATGGCGGATATGACTCTAAGAGCCCTTATTGATTGTTGTTCACAGAGCACCACATTTTGTCCGAAGAGGCCGCTCAAATGTTGAAATTACCTAAAATTAAACAATATACAGAGATAAGTGGCGTGTCCTCAATAAAATCCAATAAATCAAAATATAAGGTAAAAATAGATGTGAAGACGCGAAATCCTTGGAAAGGACATCTTAGGGTTGAGGCAATTGTGTTGCCCAAGTTAATGAAAGCTCTTCCATTAAAAATAGCAAACGTGGATATGTCAAAATGGCAAACTTACGTTCTAGCTGATCCTATCTTTAATAAACCTGGTAGGATTGATATAATAATGGGAGTAAACGTATATACCCAAATCTTAAAAAAGGGAATTACAAAGATTGATGGCCTGCTAGGCCAAAATACTCAATTTGGTTGGATCGTTTCGGGTTGCACCAAATCAAATCAGAATAAATCTGTAGTGGCAACAACAATAGATGTCAGAGGTTTTGAAATTTAAAAATAAAAATAATACAATTCCAAAAAATTCAAAAAAAAACAAGAACAAAACTCAAGAGATAAATTTATGGCCCCCGGCAGGACTCTCACATTGGAGGTTAATTGAAAACTAGGGAAGAAAAAGTATATATCCCAGAGCCACTAAAAAATGAAAATTTTCAGAAGGCAATGGTTCAATTAGATAATGATTATCTAAAAAATAATATCAAAATAATGTTGTTTAAATTATGCAATAAAATACTGCAAATGCGTTCAATTTGAATAACTTCAACATACTTTTCTCGAAAACCTGACGTGGTGGACAAAAACTAAGTACAGGGCCGTGCTCAGCACTTTTTCATGACCTCAAAAATGTCGGCCTGTGTTATCAATTTTACGACCATTGTAATAAATTGATACATCAAAAACTCATAGTATCTGGATTCGGTTGTCATCAAACCGCGGATCGTAGTTGTATACCTTTGGCTTGGTTGTTGGCCAGACACGAGCACAAGTGCGCAATCCTCCCAGAATCCTCTTCAAAAAAACAAGATTGACCCTTAATCTGAACCGCTTATTGGGAGACGTTGCAAGATGCCTTGGCCCTTGACAGGGCTCTATGCACAACAGTAACTTCTTCAAATATTTCTTTCTCTCTCTCGCGAGTTCAGACAAGCCTCTATCAAGCAGAGTTGGGAACTTCTCGAAAGTATACTTTTGGTTGGAAGCGGCCTTATAGAAAACAGAGTTTTAAAACTCTTAACTTCAGCCTCGCGAAGGAATGAAATGCCAGGACAGATTCTGAATGCTATAGCGGAATCTGATTTTCTGCCGGGTATACCGTATGAAATCTTCTTCAAGAACCCTGGACGCACCTATGAAGTTTTTAGTATTGTCGGACTGCACTTGCTGGGGACACAAACCAAGCGAATGCTGCCAGAAACGTTTCAGTACTTAAGTCCGAAGTTGCCACAAGGTAATTGGTTTTGGTAGCGAATCAAACAAAGACACACATATATCCCTCTGATATCTTGATGTCGAAGGGACCTGCGGAATCTATCTCGGTGGTCGTAAAGGGTCTTGAGAAAGTAGTTCGCTGGGACCGATCAGTGCATAATAGCTGCGACTGCAGCTTTATTTTAAAGATCACGCACACATTGCATGAATTGACAACCGATTTGATTTTAGATTCCGCAGTCTTGGAATCCAGTATATCTGTTGGATGAGACGGACTCCCAGTTGACTTATGCCATGCAGAGATCGATCTATGCGTGAAAAGCACCAGGAGCCGGGACAATGGACTTGCGACTGGCAGCAGAATGGGGTTACGGCCATCGTAACTGTGGAATGCTACTTGTTGCATGCGCCCACACATCACACACGGATCACACCTGATGCGTCAATGAACTGATTTCAATTAAGCATGGCACTAGACGTGGACAGAGATTTCTTCTGCTGGTTGACCGAGCAGACATATCCTTGTGTACAAGTATCTACACACTCAGACCGCGACTAGGGAGATCCGCCGAATTGTCCTCTAAACGGACATGATTCCATATTGCGCTACTTGTTGCCGTAAGAATCTTAGCTACTCGACTGGCGACAAACGTTGTCCATGTGCGGGGTGGCCTTTTTAAGCATCACAGTACGACGGTTGAATCTGACAAATAAAATGCCGTACTTTGGCTTGAATCACAAAGCGAGCCAGCCAGCCAGCGGGATCGAAATACTTGGCGATCTGTCCGCGGTCGGTGTTGTTCAGATTAAAACTTTAACACCCAGGAATTTTGGTGCCTTCGATTGAAATTAATCCCTTTATCCAATTTTGCCATTTGGTTATTAGATCACCCTTGATTTGGTCATCCCAACCGATTCCAGACTCCTTTTTTCTTCAGAATTCGTCGTTTGATTTTGACTGGTGTTATGAGACCCAAAAATAAAAGATAGGAGGCTGAAAATTGTTTTTGATCTATAAAATGCTGTAAATAAACGTCGATCGATTGTTAGTTAGCTTGGATTGGTTTTTTTCCTTTTCGGCAGCTGGTGCGTCTAACTTGATCAAGCGTCACCGGAAGAAGAAGGAAGCCACTTCCAGTTTGGCCTTAGGCCTCATACCGATAATTCCCTCATACGGGCTTAATACTAACAAACGATACCTAAAATACTGGCTTACTACGAACAATCGATACTTAGAAATACTGACATCGATATATGTGTAAATATTTAACAGAATTCATAAATAACTGGCATCTTACAACTCGGCCATCCGAAGAAGGAATCGACATCGATTTTAGTTGTTAACAAAAGGGGTAAATAATAACATTAAGTGGCTAGTGTCGCCTTTGTTTGTGTGTATGTGTTCGTATGTGTATGGAGAAGGCGTGTGTATGTGTGGTTAGAGTGTTGCAAGCCTTGGTGGTCACAGAACATTATGGCATGTTCATGATTGCTCACCCAAAATACACACACACACACACACTTGCTGGCACACACTCAAACATCTAGAGAACGTGCAGATCCTTTCTCTTCTCTCCAACATCTCCACCCTTAGCCAATCCAGTTTGCATTATACACACACACACACATAATACACACACATGCTGTGCTGCTGCTGCCTAAAGTAGTTTGTAAAATAAGATAAAATTGCAGTAAACTTGCCATCTCTTGCCCTCTCCTTCTCTATGTCTCTAATGAAAATGTAAAAATCTTTGGCTCACTAGTGTTTTATTTGTCCAAAAGATTTCTGAGCAAACATTCACGAAGCAGACAGAGAAGAGAAGCACAATGGGGCTTGGGGGTAGAAGTCTTTTGCCTTATTTCGATTTCTCTTTATCCCTTTTGCCATGCCCATCCCAGACCAGTAAGACAGACAGCCAACCAGCAGGCCACCCACCCCGTCGCACTGCAGTCTTTTTTTTCCTTCCAGGAGGCAATTTTAAAGCCAATCCCCACCCCACCCTACCCTAACACGCCCCTTTCATTCTTAAGAAAGGGCAGCCAAGTAAATCTGTCAAACAGCAAATACGAGTAAATAATAAAATCAACTTATTGCTGAGACTCTGTGTGTGTGTGTGTTGTGAGTGTGAGTTGTAATGTTTCGAAAATTGATTTTTGTTGACGAAAAAACAGCAAAAGAAAACAATTGAAATGGTTCTTAAGACGAGGGGTAGATAAATATTTGTAAGCCATCAAAAATTTTGGAAAGCGCAGGTGTTTTGTAGGTTTAAAGCACACCTTAGGGCGGCGCTAAAAAGAAAGTTTAATGGAGGAATTAGAAGATGAAGAAGAAGAAAAATTAAACAAAAGCTGCTTATTGCAACTAAAGGAGGAAAGAAGAAAAAGGACTAGACAATTGAGACGTAACCACAAATTCCACCGGAAAACCCCGTTCATACTTCATGCTATGGCAACTATGGCGACAGTAGGTTAAGCCAGCAAAAATAAAATATGCCGATGCCAAACAAAAGAAGATTTTTATCGACCTACTTTCGAGTGGCTGAACGACGGAAAGAAACTTGTTTTTTGCATGCTGAAAACTTTACCACTATTATTATATACTTATATCGATATCCTAATATACGCATAAAACACGAGTTGCACAAAAGATTAAAGAATATAGAAGAGTTAGATGCTAGTAAGTTAACTAGAAAGATTCTTAATGAAGTAACTGAGATTCAGAAGCAATGGATTAGTTACCATAGCCAAATGATACACAGTGGTGTAACGGAACACTACTATTTTACAAGTGGAAAGTATGAGGAGGGTTTAGAGATGGCAGCCAGATTAATAGCCAAAGGAGAGTCAAGTAGGCAGGGCACGGTTGAGTCGGAGAGCAGTGAAGCAGATGCAACGATGTCAGAAAATGTTGAGGTCAGCATCGGAGAGTCGCGGGGAAACGCGACCTCTAGTAATGAGAACGCTAATGTTAGCCAGGAAAAATTTCAAGAACATGGTGAGCAAAGATTTACGTACGATAGACAATAGAACAGGCGAAATGTATATTAAAAAAATAAAATTCTTGTTCAAGAAGGTACAGATGTGCCATGTGTGAACTTATACATAATGAAACGCTTAGAGAGGTCATAGAAGAATTAGAATTCGATCTTCAGAATATCTTGGTAGCATTAGAAGAGAAAATAAAGGATCAGAAAAATTTGAAAGTTGAGAATGTTACCGTGAGAGGCGAACTACCAGAGTTGCCAAAAATACAAGTACCCACATTTTCTGGAGAGCCAAGAGAATGGGACTTGTTTGTAGAATTATTCGCGGAACTGATTGAAAAAAGAGAGGATCTAAGTCTTACGCTTAAATTCAACTATATGAAATCCGCGTTAAAGGGCGAAGCCAGGACCGTGGTAGCCCATCTATTGTCAGGTTCAGCTGACAATTATAGTGCCGCTTGGGAATTGTTAACCAAGCGGTATAAAAATAATCGGAGGGTATTTTCCGAACAATTAAGTCGGATCGTTGATTTACCGATGATCAACAATGAATCCGCAAAAAATGTAAAAGGAGTGATTGACATAATTAATGAGTCAATACACTTAATTAAAATTAAAGCAAATTTGTCCGATGAAGTTGACGTAATAGTCGCTCAACTCATACTTCGGAAATTTGACAGAGAGACTCTACAATTGTATGAGAGCAAAGATATTGCTCACTAAGTGCCACGAGCAAAGAAGATAAAAAACCGCTAAAAACTGTGTTAAATTATGCGGAAGTCGAAGATAAAAGTCCGCTATGCAAAATTGCCGGGTACAAAGCGTATAAGTGCTATATGTTTAAGGGTTTGACACCTCGGATCACACCTGATGCGTCAATGAACTGATTTCAATTAAGCATGGCACTAGACGTGGACAGAGATTTCTTCTGCTGGTGGTCCGAGCAGACATATCCTTGTGAACAAGTATCTGCGCACTCAGACCGCGACTAGGGAGATCCGCCGAATTGTCCTCTAAACGGACATGATTCCATATTGCGCTACTTGTTGCCGTAAGAATCTTAGCTACTCGACTGGCGACAAACGTTGTATGGACAAAGCACATGGGTGCGGGGTGGCTTTTTTAAGCATGACAGTTCGACGGTTGAATCTGACAAATAAAATGCCGTACTTTGGCTTGGATCACAAAGCGAGCCAGCCAGCCAGCGGGATCGAAAAACTTGGCGATCTGTCCGCGGTCGGTGTTGTTCAGATTAGAACTGTAACACCTAGGAATTTTGGGTGCCTTCGATTGATATTAATCCCTTTATCCAATTTCGCCATTTGTTTATTAGATCACCTTTGATTTGGTCATCCCAACCGATTCCAGACTCCCATACATCTCACATAAGGGTTCGTCGTTTGATTGTGACTGGTGTTATGAGACCCAATGGGCCGAAAATAAAAGGTAGGAGGCTGAAAATTGTTCTTGGTATATAAAATGCTGTAAATAAACGTCGATCGATTGTTAGTTAGCTTGGATTGGTTTTTTTCCTTTTCGGCAGCTGGTGCGTCTAACTCGATCAAGCGTCACCGGAAGAAGAAGGAAGCCACTTCCAGTTTGGCCTTAGGCCGCATACCGATAATTCCTCTCATACGGGCTCAATACTAACAAACGATACCTAAAATACTGGCTTACTAAGAACAATCGATACTTGGAAATACTGATATCGATATATGTGTAAATATTTAACAGAATTCATAAATAACTGGCATCTTACAACTTGGCCATCCGAAGGAGAAATGGACATCGATTTTAGTTGTTAAGTGGCTAGTGTCGCCTTTGTTTGGATATCAAAAGTGCAATCTTTATCAGGGGCTGCCCATAGCTTTAGAGGTTTCTAGTACTCCATCATACGGCAGTTGGGTGAGCTGGGAGGCCTCTGCATCCCGGATAACATATCGGTCATTCGGAAGTTTTTTATGAACAACGTAAGGGCCACGATACCGTCTGATAAGTTTATTGTTTGTACCTGCAGAAGTATCCACATTCTTAATAACTACGAAATCCCCCTCATCAAAGCTAACGGCAGCGAGGTGATGCTTCATTAAAATTATTTGGTTTTCAATGCCAATGAAAATTTATTTTACTAGAAGCATAAGTATTGTTTTTTTTCAATGCTAATGAAAATGTAATAGTAATGCCTAAAGGCACAACTCTGCTATTTACCTAAATAAACATTTAATAAATTCAAGAAACACTACCGTCTTTCATTGAACAGTCCTTTTCTCTGTCTGTTGTCTTTTGTTCTGGGCTGAAATAACTCATTTGCATACTTTTAGGATTTATTTTTAAAAATTATTAATCCTTTATTAGTAAACAGTATGAATAAAATAATTAAAGGATGTCTACACAATTTATTTTTTTTAAGCAACGCTTCAAATCTTCAGACGTAAAGTTGAAAATGCCCCAATAACCAATAACTGCGCATTTTAGAATGGAAAATTTCTTATTATTTTTAAGTATAAACACACAAAATAGTATGTATAATATACCATTAAGTTAGATTAAAAATATGAACATTAATCTGAGTATTTGACCGGCATATCCAGGGAAATGTCACGGGTTTTCGTGATCCGCATCCAAGTCTCTATCGTTGGCAAGAAATCGATGCTTATACGAACTTTGCCCCGTAGAGCCAAATCCATAACTGGCAGTTTTATATCTTTTATATTTCTATATTTTTGACATACCTCTTGAATAAGGATAATTCGACTAGCCGTGTGATTTAGCAAATTTTGGAGAGAAACTTGGGCTCTGGTTTGCGTAACATTGACTCTCATAGCTTCCCTAACCTTGTTATAGAATGGATAAATGTTGGAAAATTGGATTTGGTTAAAAGCTCTCATGTTGTTGTATTGTGCTTTGGTTAGGGAGTTATCGATCAAAAACGCAAGAGCTTGAATTGGTGTGACTGGTACTGGCTCCGAAACTGACAATTTTTGCTTAATCTCACTTAATCCATTTGAAGAAGAGTTAATATTCTTTAATACAGAAGCAGTATTGCTCTCTTTGGCTTTTTTAGCTGATATTAAAGCTGCATGCACAAGAAGGTTTGTATTATTTCCTTCCCTATCGGCAAGTTCTACCGCCCTTTTTCTTTTTAGCCGTGATCCTGCATCATTATACGGCAGTCGTGGTCGTCCCATTCGGTTGGATAGGTCTTGGTTGACACTCATAAGTTTGGCAAGCCAACTTGAATGCTTATTTTTAAAAGTACCAATTGTACGATGCCATTTTTGTGAACTCCTTATTTTTCTTGATATTTCAGCTTTTATTTCATTTGTTACATTATTTCGTCGTAATTGTCCAATAATCCATTTTAGCACTGCTTTTTCATTTTGTTTTTTTTTCAATCCATACTTCAAGAAGTGCAGCATTGCTAACCTTAAAATTTGCTTAAAATGCAAAATATCGGGGCAAAAATTGGCAAAAACAGTTAATCACACCTTCAAGGTTGAAGAGTTGAGTTAGAGTAAACATTTGCATAATTACTTTTTGGCACAAATTAGCAGAAATTATTTGTTTACTCCCAAATAGAAGAAGACTTTCACTAGATTTTTGTCG